>JARVJO010030687.1:0-11662 GCA_031762555.1 Cynodonichthys magdalenae | reverse complement strand
ATAGATAGATAGATAGATAGATAGATAGATAGATAGATAGATAGATAGATAGATAGATAGATAGATAGATAGATCCTCCTGCCTGTCTTTGCTCCAGCCCCGCCCACTCTCACCTGTTCCTAATGTTTCTTTCCCAGGTGTTTCTTGTCTTTGCTCATTAGTTTCCCTTTATATTCTGTTCACTGTGTTTAGTCTTTGTCAGAGCTTTGATAGTTGTTTGTGTCACTCCGAGTCGTGGAATCTCTGTATACACTCTTTCAGGCCACGCCTCTTTTTGTAAACCTTCTTTTGAACCTTGAACCTCTCAGTTCTGTATCTGAGGTTCAAACCATCCAAACCGTTCATGACATCGTGTCGTTTTCCAAACAAATCAGTTTATCGTACCACGACAAATCTGCTGATTTACAGCCGTAATACTTGGATTAATACGCCCACCCCCACCTTTCAGCAGTTCAGAACTGTGATCTCTGACCCCGGTCGAGGTTTGAAGACCCCCATCAGAACCACATTAGGTTCTGAACCCGACCCGCCTCCTTCACAACCACACCTGAGATCAAAGTGAGATTATTTATTCTTTTTAAGGGTTTAAACTCTAATCTGAGCTCAGTTTGCTGCTGATGACTGGATTTTAGTTTTGACACTTGGTTCAGGCGTCCATCTGAACCGGAGGAGGAGTCGGGACTTTAACTCCTGTGTGGGAGAACATGGGAACGTTCTCAGGGATTAACCTGGATTAGTGCACGTTCTGAAGTCCTGCCTCTGCAGCAGCTTGTTCCTGCAGACAAACCCCACGGTGACATTTCAGGTTTCCTCCTGTAAACAGAGAAGAGACTGAAGAGTCACCCGAGGCGAGCAGGAGGGCGTTTCTTAACGTCGCAGGGAGGCCTCTGCGCCTCCTCGCTCCGACTGGCAGAAGACGGAGCGATTCAGACGCTCGTTCAGGCTTCACAGCTGCATCCTGAAGTCCAACTGAGAGTCTGATTGCAGCCAAAAACAGGAGAGCGAAGCAGAATGACAGAGATGTTATTCTTCACCGTGACATTCCCTCCTCATTAGCTGTTCCTGCTGGAGCTCAGCTTTAATTACTTGGCTCACTCTCCCTATTGTTGCCATTTTTTCGCTTCGTGTTGAGAAACAATGAAAGTCTGGCTGTAATTTATATGAAGCCTCTTTTATTAACATTTTTATTCTGAATCCGATACAACAGAGATGTATACTTCAGAGCAGCGGCGTCACATTTCAGTTTTATGTGACCATTAAAGCCATACCAGATCCTGGCTGCTCCCTGTCTGAAAGCTTGTTGTTTATTTGTTTTAGTTTGTAAACATAAACACAGCTCACACCTCTGTCCTCAGTTATCTTCATGGTGATGAAGAGCTTTGTCTTTTTAATGAGGAACATGTAATTAAAGCTGGGATTTATGGTGTTCTCAGGGTTAAACTGTCTCAGGCAGGTGAAACCAGAGCTGAGGGTTTAATCTTCAGTTTTTCTGTTAAATTAAACTAAAGTTCTGTTGGAAACTTGAGCTCATCTTCTCAGTTCTTCTTTCTGTGGAGGTTCTGTCAGTCTGAGACTCCAGCCGGCCCGATGGAGGTGGATCACGTTCAGCTGAGTTTGTTTACATTCAGCACGTGCCCTCATTCCAGACTTTATATCTATATAAACACATCTAAACTGCACCGTCTGATAAAGTTCAGGAGAACCTGTTTATGTTTGCTTTTAAAATTATTTTTCATTCATGCCATCTCAGATGTTCACCTTCATCAGAAACACAGAAATCTTTAAAACTTTGCTTAAAACCAACACTCATACAGGATATACACAAGAACAATACAAATCACAACAACACTGCTGAAACTCTTTCAAAGTTTTTTATTGACATTTAAAGAAGACCGTGTCCTTCATGAACCGAAATAATCCAAACAGTCAAGACATGTCCTTGTCAGACTTTTGATATAACTGGCTGAAATAGATCATGAGTCGAACTCAAGGCACATGGGCCAAATGTGGCCCTTCAAAGCATTTTATGTGGCCCACCAGAGTGTCAAAGATACATTAACATCTTAAAATAAGCTGCTTTGACCATAAACTACATCTCCCATAATGCATGTTGATTATTTTACCTGTTAAATGACAACATCCCACCACTAGGGGGCGCTGCACAGGTTTTAAAGGGATATTTATGGTGTAAAATCTCCATTTTGCTGCATTTTTGCCGACTTTGTTTGCTGTGGCTACTGGGAAGTGGGAATTTCCCACTTAGAAGTTGTGATTTAAACAGAATTCAAGATGGCAGCTACTCACCACAACTCATCAGTGAGTAAAACTCTCTGCAGTGCTTTTCAGTATTTAAAACGTTGTTTCTATGCAGGGAACACCAGGTAGAGCAGATGTGGATGGATGCATTGTTACAGGATGTTCAGCATTTCGAGCCGTCTGAACGTTAAACCTCTCTCTGCTCCCACAAACGCTTCAAAAAGCAGAAGAGTCAACAAACTGAGTTGCTCAATGTTTTTGAACACGACAGAGAAGTTTGTCATGTTTCTGATCAAGTTGTTGTTTCGTGACTCTGCAGATCTGAGTCTGCGTCGTAAAAACTAAAAGAATGCATTTAAAGATTTATTTTAGTTTTACAGGCCCCTCGTGTCCCCCCCTCTCAGGTACAGATTAAATCGCTCCACCGCCTCCGCCTCCGCCACATGTTTGAAATCTTCCGACTGCACAAAGACCATTGCACAACACCCGACCTCCAGAAGCGCAGGCGTTGGAGGCCGATGAGAGAACAGAAGGTCAGGAGGGTCTTCGGTCTGCAGGGTGCAGAACTGGCTCCTTGTTGGAAAATCAGACGACACAAAGTGAAACGTGTTTCTGCTTCCTGGAGCCCATTAGCTTTCAGCTGGGATGATGTCGCCTCTGCTCGGCTCTCATTACCTGCTGCTTTCTTTAGCTCTGTGTGAAATGTAAAGCAGCACCAAGTCTGAGCTGATTACAGTCAACGTGTTTTATTTCTCTCCTTGGGCGCACCGCGGAGAATCTTTCTTTAATTTAATGAGGGCTGGAAGGATAGATGATGTCTGCACCTCACCGTCGCTGCAGATTCAATTTAAAAGGAATCCTGTGTTGTCGACTTTCACTCTGCTGAGGCGGCACTTTTCTGTCGCAGGAAGACTTTGTAGCATGAATCAGTCAAGCTGCTCTTTGGAATCATCTCATCTCATGTCTTACAGCTGAGAACATACCTCAGCTCTGTGTCAGAGAGGGGGGGAAGGGCAGGGGGGGGGCCTGTTCTGTGGAAACGTCCCCGGAGACACTTTCACCACATGTTTCTTGGACGTGATTCAGGAGGTTCTTGCCAGGACCCGACCGGAGATCTTTTTTCTCTCAGAGTCACAGGACTTCAGGGAAACAGAAACTAACAGTTTGAGGGTGAAGCTCAGGACTCATTTCAGCTGTTTTTTTATGTTTTTATACGTCAGTGAAAGTTTTTATAGTTCCTCTGCATTTGTGCCTGAATGCATGCTTTAAAGTGGACATATGATGCTTTTAAATCTTTTCTTTTTCACATTTAAATCCTTCATTTGGGGGCTGTAGCAGTGAAATCTTGGTTACTGTAGCTCCACAAACCCCTCTTTTAGCCCTTCTTCTCTGCAAATGCAAATGAGGTGTTTTAAACCCCGCCCCCTTCCACACCGTTTTGCCATTTTTGTAGTTTGATGGCAAAAATAAGGTTAAAATTTTGATTTACAAATGAATTAAAAGATGTGAACAAGGGAAGACTTGCCTGTCCAGCCTTATAGCCAGAGTCAGACCCAGAACCAGAGCCTGACCCAGAACCAGAGTCTGTCAGGTTGAAAAATCTGATCCAAACAGAAAATAAGGATATCTTTGCAGCACTGGAAGAGAATAAATTAAACCTTTCTGCCTCCTAGAGACTCCAAGTCCACAACAATGTGTATTTAACAGCTATAAAGGTGGGTTTGGTTTGTTTTATCCCTTTTAAAACAAGTTTAATGACAAAGTGAAACTTCACTAAAGATTTAAAAGTGTGAAGTCGTGCTGTGTTCAATGTCTTGCAGAAACTAAAAGGCACAAAGCATTAAAATGAAAACTTTGCTGCATGTTGTAGTTTTGCATCAGGGGTCTGTAAGACTGAAACATCAATATATAAAAGCCCCGCCCCCACACACTCCTGACCTACAAGCTGTCAATCACAGTGTCACAAGATACGCCTCAAATTAAAGCTAAAAATATTTAGATTTGAACAAACAGCAGAACTAAACAAACGAAAATCAACAACGGGCCACTAGGGGGCGATCATCATTAGTGGCTTCAACTTCCTGTTTATTCTTTAATAATGTTTATTGATATTATTATCCTCACAGAGACTCACTCTGAGGATCAACGTAAACAAAAATACGTTTTTATTTTTATTTTTTCGTAACGTTTTGACTTTTACCAAACAGGAAAAACAACTTTTTTCTGTTAATTTCCCCAAATATGTTCAGTCTTCTTCAACCTCCTGAAAAATCTGCTGCGTTTGTGAATTCAAAGTTCCCGACTTTAAATGTGTTTGTGTGAAATTGTCACAGACTGCTGAGATGTTTATTCTTTCCAGCTGCTCAGAAACATCCAGAAGAAACAAATATTTAACGCCGTCGTTAAAAAAAGGACAGACAAGAAAACCTGTTAAACACGTGACGTTTAAAACAAACACAAAGCAAAAAGATTTCAGGTTTTTCTTTTTGTCAGAAGGTTTTGAGGTGCAGCCGTTCTGGGGGGCCACGCTGTAGAGTTTCTGTTCCTCAGAACCTTCAGCCTGGTTCACGTCAGACCTGCAAACAGGGTCGAGGACACCAGCATGTCCAGCAGGCCGTGTTTAAACGGTCCTGGGGGGTCCCAGCTGGACCGCTCCGTTAACATGAACGAGACGTCTGATGGGTTGACTGACAGCCAGGGGGAGGGGCTTCTCATCCAGCGGCGGTGACCCCTGAGGGGCCCGTGAAGCGGGTAGCAGGACGGCTGGGAGAGTTCTCTGATGGAGTCCAAGTACTCCTCCCAGGTGTGGTCCGGGTGTCGGTCCTCTGAGACCCCCTCCTGGATCTCATCGATGGTGGGGAGTCTGTTCACGGTGGAGAGGAGACATCTGGACTTCATTCTGCAGAGAAAAGAGCTTCAGTTCTTCTTCTGTGGTGTTTACATGCAGAACAAAACTTCACCTCAAGTGTCAGTTTAATCAACCAAACAGGAACTAAAAGTAACAAAAGGTTAGCTAAAATAACAAAAGGTTAGCTAAAAGTAACTAAAAGTTAGCCAAAGTAACAGAACAGTAGCTAAAAGTAACTAAAGGTTAGCTAAAAGTATCAGAACTGTAGCTAAAAATAACTAAAGGTTAGCTAAAAGTAACAAAAGGTTAGCTAAAATAACAAAAGACAATAACTAAAGTAACAGTTTGTTAACTCAAGTAACAAAAATGAAAGCTAAACATAGAAAGAAGGTTAACTAAAATAACAAAGGGTTAGCTAAAACTAACAGAAATGATAGCTAAAAGTAACAAAACATTAGCTAAAATTAACAGTCTGATAGCTAAAATCTAAAAATGGCAAAAGCCAAGCTAAAAGTAGGCAAAGGGCTATGTGAAAGTAACAGAACAGTAGCTAAATGTACCGCAAGTTTAGCTAAATGTAACAGAAATTATAGCTAAACGCTAAAAATTACAAAAGTTACAGAATAATTAAGTCAGGCTAAAAGTAGACTAAGGGCTAGTTTAAAGTAACAAAACAATAGCTAAAACTAGCACAAATCTGGCTACAAATGTTAGCTAAAAGTAACAATGATTACTAAAGGCTGAAAATAGCTAAATCCAAGCTAAAAGTAGACCAAGGGCTGGGTAAAAATAACAGAACAGTTGCTAGATGTAGCATATAAGTTGAGCTAAAACAAACAGAACAGTAGCTAAAAGTAACAGGACAGCAGCTAAAAGTACTGTCTTCAAGACGACCATCAGCTATCTCAACATAAATTTGTAGTTTTCTTTAAATTTTAGTTAGGATTTGTGTTGGTAAATGATCATTTAGCTGAAAGTTTATTGAAAATCATTAAATAAAATCTGATTTTCACAAACTTTTAGTGTAAAATAAATCCTGACAAGAATTACAATGTATCTTTAGCTCTTTCTGTAATTTTCTCTGCAAACAACAAAACTCTGTTTTATTTTAAATGTTCCAGCAGCATTTTCCCTGTAAACAAAGTCAAATTAAAATGATTTCACTAAATCGGTTTCAGATTCTCAGAAAATTCCAAGAACTAATTTGCAAAAACCCAAAACTTCAAACGAAGCCAGAATAGATTTTTAATGTCCTCAGAATGTTGCAACAAATTCAGCTAAAAATAAAAAAGTCTGCTTCAGTTCTTCAGGCTGAAGAGAAAAAGTAACGAAATAAAGAATTTTATCATCAGGTGTTTGAACTCACCTGTGCTCTGGTTCTGGTTCTGGTTCTGTCCTCGCTTTGGACTCTGGTGCTCTGAACACACTGAGAATGTTCAGGGATAATCCAGACCAGGAGAGTTTTTATAATCCATCAGCCTCAGAGAACCAGTTACAGCCACAGGATCTGGGTCAGGTGGAGTCCAGCAGGAGGAAAACACAGGTCAAAGGTCACAGAGGGGATCAGGAGGTGGGTTCATGATTTAAACAGGCTTTCTTAATTAAATAACATTTAGCACCACTGAGCCATAAAACTAAAGACTCGAAGAGTTTTTTTATTTTCAAATGGGATGAAGAGTTAAATGAGTTAAAAAATTGAGTTAAATAACAGTGTTAAATAAACAACCGGTAATTAACAAAGTTAAATAACCAAGTTATTTAAATAACTGTGTTAAATAAATAACCGGTAATTAACAAAGTTAAATAACCAAGTTATTTAAATAACTGTGTTAAATAAATAACAAGTATTTAAAGTTAAATAACCAAGTTATTTAAATAACTGTGTTAAATAAACAGAGTTAAATAAATAACACAGCTAATTACATAACTTTGTTAAATAACAGAGTTAAAGGATGAAACTGTTTGTGTTTGTATTTATTTTTATTTTCTTATCAACAAGGTCCTGGCTGACAAATCACTTATATTTGGTTGTTTGGTTGGTATTTGGCAGATAATGAAATTTAGCTAGTATTTAGCTAATAATTGTTTGATGTTTTGCTGATATTTTATTATTATGCTGATGTGTTTTATCTTTAAATAAAAACAGTTTTTGATTTTATAAATAGAAATAAGACATTTTTTCAGCGTGTTGCTCTGAACTCTTCTCTGTAAGAAGAAGCTGCAGAACATTTCTCTGAGGTTCTGTTGTTTTCTCTTTGCTCCTCTCTGTCAGGTCTGGACCTCAGTCTGAGCTGATCCGGTTACGTAACCCATCATTGTACAACACGATCCCTCTGCTGTTCCACAGAACCGGGTCGTCAGCAGAACTCAGTAAAAAGTTTTATTTATCGTTGTGTGATGACGCATCTTCTGTAAAATGTTCATTTCTCTTAAACCAACAGGAGAAAAACAAGATGAAGTGAATAAATGACAAAAATAACAAATAGAAAAATGTTTTTATAAATAATGTAAATTATATTAATATAATAAAATTATTAGGTTGAATAGTTTGTTTAAAAAGTCAGGAATATTTTCTATAAATTTCTTTTCACAATAAAAGCCAGAAAACAATCACTGCAAAGTAATTTCAGTTATTTAATCTTTTCTCCACATTTCTTCATCAGAGCTGCTGTTTTCTGTCACTAAACCCTGAAGTTCAGCTAAAACCACGAAGACTGATCCTCCAGAGACAGAGAAGAGTTCTAGTCATGTTTGAGTCATTTAATCTGCTTCTGTAAAAAACATTCATCAGTTTAAAAAAAATCAACTAAAAAAACAGCTGAAGATGTAAAAACAATTAATAAGTTTATTATCTGTTGAATCCTCCCAGTTATCTGCTCACTGGATTTAACTTTCCATTCCAGGAAGAAATATAAATCTGTAGCTCAGGAATTTATCTGGAAGACTGTGAAAAGATCCGCTGACTGTAAACATCTGAGTCAGATCTGGGGTCAAAGGTCAGAGCTGAGAAGAGATTCTGATGGGATTAAACCAGTTTTAGCTTCTGCTGTGACCTCGTTCAGAACCACAGGTTAAATGAGGACTCGGGTCGTTACAGAGACCTGAGCTCACCTGAGCGATCCGATTTAATCCTCCGAGTCACATTTTCATCCCAACTTTTTAGTTTAAGGGTCTAAAAAATCTTTCAAAATAAAACAAAACATTTCTTTGAGTTTTGTCTTTACTGATGTTCTGATGCATTTAAAGGACTAATTCAATGTAAAGTTATTAGAAATTATATTCTATTTATTTGTATTTTAATTAAAAAGTAAGAAATTCAGGTTTTTAATGTGATATTTGGGTTTTTGTTGAAGTCTTTTTTTGTTTACACAGAAAAATGTTTCAGAAAAAGTTTTAAAATCAAATCAGTTTTTCTGACAGAAATGTTTGCTTTCATTTTAAATGTGATTTTATTTTAAATATCGAACTTTGTTTAAAAATTATCTCCACAAAATTCACTTTTAAAATTTTGCAGTTCTTTCAAAAAGAAGAAAAAGCTGCAGATTTTTTCTGTCTTTCAAATTTTAGCTACTGTTCTGTTGCTTTTTGCCAACAATTTGTCACCTTTAGCTACCTTCTTTCCTTATAACACTTACTTTTAGCTAAACTTCTGCTACTTTTAGCAACTGTTACATTATTTTATCTAGATTTCTGCTACTTCAAGCTACTGTTCTGCTACTTTTAGCTAATGTTTAGCTACTTTCTTGACCAACATGTTGCCTGTTGAACTGAAGTTAATGTTTGTTTTAAACTCTGGAGTTCAGAAAGAGACCAAACATCGGCTGCAGAAACTCGTGTTTTAAACATTTCTTCATGTTTCGGCTGTTTGAAAACTAAACATTTATAAATAACGTTTTGAAATCAAGTCATAAAAAAGGAAAGTTACAAACTAAAGTTTTTATATGAAAAGAGTCTGAAGAAAGAATAAAACATAAAATAAATCATGAAGATTGTGAAATCTACAAATATTTGACTAACAAAAAGCTGTTGTTGCTGCAGCGGCGCCTCCTGCTGCTCACATGCAGAACTGCAGCTGAACTCTTCACTCTGGATGTTTTATGTTTGACTTTAATTTTGGTTTAAAAAAACCACAACTGCAGTTGTTATAAAAATATGAGCATAAAGATGATAAAAATGCAGCTTTAGTGTTTAAAGCAACAAAGTGTTGAACTGTTGAGCAACAGAACTAAAAGTTTCACAACTTTTAACAAAAAGAACAAACTCGGCTCGGCTTGAAGGAAACCAGGAACAGATGTTTTCTGAACATCTGTGACTTTAAAAAACACGGTTCCATCCTGGTTCTTCTGGTTCGGTCTGATCCACACAGATCCTGGATCAGAACTTTCCAGAAACCTGAGAAACAATCAGATCAGAAATTCTGCATCCTGAGCAAAAAAAAGAGCTGATTTAAGCAGATTTGTTAGAATTTATTGGACATTTTTGAGGGACTGGATAGTCCTTAAACAAGACCTGACCCCCCACCACAGAGAACACTTCCAGACCCACAGAAACCACGAAGTCTGGATGATCAGCAGGACTAATATGGTCCAGGTCCAAGAAGTCCTTCAAGGCTCACCTCCTAAATGTTGATCCAGACTCCTCCTCATTTTCCATGTTTCCATTTTTAAACTGAGCAGAAACCAGAAGAACCCCCCACCCCCCCACAGAGCAAACAAATCATTATAATTCAGAACACATTCACCAGTCAAACAAAAATAAACATTTCCAGAAATGACAACGGATAAAAATAAAAACACAAGATAAGTTCTGAACAGTTTCAGATGAGTTTTGGCACTTTGACCCGATAAATACAGAAACACCTGCTGATGGATCCAGACATCAAAGAACTGGACTTCAGGTTCTGGTGGGTCGTCTGTACAATCTGAGGATGAGGGAACAAACGAGTGAAAACAATGAATAATAATAATAATGTTTTCATAAATGCTTTATTATACAAATGAACTCATGCTGGGGTCAACTAAGAGCTGCTAAATTCAAAATAATCATTTCTCTCATGCAGAACTCTTTAAGGCCACGTCTGCTCTGATTGGTTAGAAAAGCAAACTGTTTTGACCAATAGGCAGCGAGTTTCATGATGATGTCATAAAGTTGCAGAACTTTTAAACAACTCTCGATTTACACACAAAAATTAGGAAAAAAAAAAGTCCAGCAGCTGCAGCTTGAAGATTAAAATCTTCAGGCTGAAGGTCGAGTTCAGGTTTTTAAGCTTCGCAGAAAATAATCTAAACTTCAATCAAGCCGTCCGTCACCAGCGCTGTAATTAAACGACAGTAAGAGTCTTCCAGGGACTAATTACACCCAAAACTTCTGATAACTGCGTCCCCCCGGCTGTAATTAAAGCTGGGGGGGGGGGGTCTCCCATCAATCCCACCTGGACCGTTTGTTTTTTATATAAATTATATTTTAAGTTTTTCCGTTTTGATGAAAACTTGGTCCAAAAAATCCAACTAAAGCTTCATAAATAATAAGATCCAGTCAGGTCTGCGTGCTCCAATAATCAAACCCCTCCAGTACCGGTTATCAGAACCATGTGGACAGTTCCAGCTTCAGAACCGGGTCAGGACCCGCAGACCCACAACATGAGACCCGAGCCGGCGTCGCCTTCATCTCTGGTGTCCTTTCTTCTTCTTGTTCCTCGACGGCGTCTTGATGGGCTGGGTGGCGGGTCCGTTCTCCAGCGGGACCCGAGGCAGAGCAGCCGGGGGGGACGTCGGGGAGAAAAGGTCCGGCTCACCCTCCAGACCGGACTTGAAGGGTCCGGCAGGAGAGAACTTCATCGGGCTAAAGAAAACAAAACAAGCTGGTTTCATACATCAACCTTTAATAAAAACAAAAATAATTTAGGATTTCTTTGACAGGAGCAGACTCTTATTTTGAAGAGTACCTAACAGATTTTATTTTGAAGCTACTGCCTCAGGTTCTGTTACCTGACAGGTGTGCGAGGGCTGCTGTTGTGGCGCCGAACGTGACGAGATCTGGGTTCGAAGGAGAACCCTTCCTTCAGACTCTCCAGGACCGACGGAGCCACGAAGGAGAACCCCTGAGAGGAAACACGGTTAATTCATTTCAAAATAAGAGCGCAGCTGAAGCTTTAGGGAAGCAGAGACTCTCACGGCGAAGGCCAGCTCGGAGCTGTGGCTCAGCGTGGTGTCGTCCGGACTGTCCACCGGCGTCTGGCGGGTAAACCTGGTGTCGAACTGGCTCACGTCCTCCTCGGAGTGCTAACAGGAGACAAACGAGGACGTCCCACAGAGGGACAGAGGTGAGACGCCTGCAGCAGGTGTAGGACAGACACTGAAGAAGATAAAAGAAGAGATCAACCAACCAGCTGAGGTCTGTACGGCGGCTCCACTCTCCGGTTCAGGAGGTCGTCCCAGTTGATGAGTTTAAAGAACGAATGTTTCTGAAAAATAAAACATAAGAAAATAAAGCTAAACTTGATTATTTGTCTTCATTTGAGTTTTTTCAGCAAATATTTCTGTTTCCGTGTCTCAAGCA
>JARVJO010030686.1:0-11664 GCA_031762555.1 Cynodonichthys magdalenae | reverse complement strand
TTCCAGGGGAGCAGTGGAGTTTTGCAGACACAGGTAAAGATAACCTCTTTATGAGTAAGCATAAAAAGCAGGAATTTCGATTAATTAAAAACATTAGATACAAGGCTGACAATCTAAAAACTCTAACATACGGCAACCTTATGACGTATTTCCCTACGTGATGAAGGAACTCGTTCAACGTTGAACAGCTTTATGGAACAAACGGCTTCTCAAGATCAGGATCCCTTCAAAGAGCCATTTATCCCACCGATAAAATCAGCTCAGTGAATTAACACCAACACTGGATGTCAGTTAATCATTAAGTTTTGAAAATAACACTTTGGGAGTTGAACTCTGAAAAGTTTTACCACTGAAATTTTAAGACTGTGTAGGGGTGCATGTTGCTGTTCAGGCTGCATTAATGTACAACAATCAAAATATATAAATGACACATGGAGATCCTTTATTTTGAGGTGGATAACATTAGCTGCTGCCATTCAATCAAATGGAGGCAGAGGAAGGCATTGTGGAACTCTGCTCTCTTATTATTTTATATGGCAATCTCTAATGAAATCCATGACATTCAGTGTGTCAGTTTTCACTTCTTACATCTTGTTTTAGTCTCCTTGGTGGATTTCAGCTGCTTTTTATTTATAATTTATTTCTTTGGTTTATTCAGATGTTAGAATCTAACTGGAGTCAGGGAAACAATCTCTTGTCTTGATTTAATCCTGTGTTTCCACATATTTGACTTAATTTTGATATAAAATGTGTATTTCTCAGTGGATAAATGAGGACTTTTTTCTAGCTCATTTCCCGTTACATTTAGAGACCAGGTTTTATCAAATGCAGGCAGCAGAAAATGTACAAGAGGTTTTCATTCCTCACTTTGAGTGACACTACTTTTGACATTTACAGTTGTTTCTGAAAACACAATTTCAAACACTGTAGCAGTTACATCTAAACACATACTATACCAGCTGTATTTATAAAGCACTTTAAAGCACCAAAGTGCTTTAAAGAACAATGAATAAGACATAACAGCACTCACACGACATCAAAGAGTTAAATAAATAACAACAAAAACAAAAGAAAAACAGTCCTAAAATAAAAGAGAATAAAAGCAGAAATCAATTAAAGTCAGTAAAGATCAACATCTCACATCGTGGCAAAGGCCAAGACCAGAAACAGATTTTCAGATGTGATTTTAAAAACCGACAGGAAGGAAATGTCTGATTCTATAACAGCAGAAACATCGTCTCCTCTAAGCTTATCTTCAGCTTTTATCACAGTCAGAAGCAGCTGGAGTGGGGGGTGTAGCAGCTCAGAGAGGCAGGATGACACAAGACCATTTACAGCTTCAAAAGATAAAAAACAAAAATAAATTCAAGTTGGAGTGAAGCTAAAGTGGGAGAGATGGGCTCACGTCTTTTTGTGCCAGTTCAAGGATTAGCAGCAGCATTTTGGACTGAAGATGAGCAACAGAGGAAGAACTGACCCTTATATGAAGTGCATTATAGTAATCCAGCCAGGGGGACAAAAGCTTGGATTACAGTCTTCACTTTAGCCAACTGCCTCAACTTAAAAACATTTCAATTTAACCACTGCTCTGATGTGACTGAGCTGAAGATCAGAGTTCACTTTGTGACTTCTACTCCTACGTTTGTGATGGATGAGGGTATTGGACCAGACATGGAGGTGGTCTCAGTGGAGCTGATGAACATCATTTAATTTTTTCTCACTTTAATTTAAAAAGTTCGGCACCATCCAACGTTGACCTCTGCTTCTGCAGAATAATCGCCCCTCTTCTTCGGGGAAAACAACTCGGACGATGGTTTGTGTAACAGGATTTCAGTGCCATGCTTTCCAAAAAATGAAACCAAGTGGAAACAAAGAAACAAAAAACAAAAGAGGGGATCTAAAACCGAGCCCTGTGGGACTCCACATGAAAGAGGAGCAGAGGAGGATACATGGTCACTGAGGCTGACAGAAAGTTCAATCAGCCAAGCAGGATTTGAACCCCTTCAACTATTCTTCTGTTTACAGTCATAATACAATGATTTTATAAAGTATCTAAAGCACACGGGTCGAACTATTCAAACCAGAACCACACACAGAGGTCTGAGCTTTGGGATATTTGGAAGTAAAACAATACGACTGTTTTTGCTCGTGTGTTTAAAGAAAAGAAAATGAAAGTAATTAGGTGCCTCAGTCACCTACAGGATGCTGTGAAAACACATCCTCTTGTTTCTCCTTTGGCTTTGTGTGTGTTTGCATGTGTTTCTGTGGGAAATGACTGAGGAATCCCAGGTGATTCACCCTCTTTACGATTCCTGTATTTGAGCCACAGTGTTGGTTAGAGTCCTCCCAGATGACAGTCTCTATCCCATCCAGCCAAATAATCCCATTACACACAGGCATATCAGACACAACAGGACGCTGCAGGGGGGCTTTGAAATCCTTCAGAAATCGAGCCGCAAAATAGATTCTTCCGTGCCAAGAGATGATGCACATAAAAAATGAACACACACGTGCCTTGTGCACATATGTACACACTGTTACTATGTAAATAAACACTCGTGTTCACACGCTGGTGTACTCATCACTCTTCCCACAGGCCACTTCGTTCCATCACATCGCCTCCTGACAGTTGACACCCTGTCAGGAAAATGTCTCAAACATTAGTCAAAGTGTTTCTGAAGCATTGGCCAATTTCAAGGTTAAGGTGTGTGTAAACATGGACGTTCATAGTCTGCAGCCAAGAAGAGAGAATCCATCTTCTTTTTTGCTTTTATGTGTTTTACATTCAGGTGGAAAAAGAGGCGCTACAGCCCATACAGTAACCATGACAAAATCTACTGAAGAGTCTATAAGACGGGCTGAACTCCAGTGAGTCACTCCTCAGCATGTACTATACCTTTTTCTGCCTTCTCATCTGGCTGTGTGATGCACTCCAAGCTGTGAGTATTGTGAAGATGTCCCAGAGGTACAGCTGCTGTCTCTTTTATGTGCACTCGCAGTCTCTTAGATAACCTTACAGAAGCCATTTATATCCATCGCCGTCTTTCTCTCCTCCTTCTATACAGAAGAAACAGACAAAGTGCATAATTAGCAGGAGCTGACTGAGGCTTGTTACTATGGTTTCAGCAGAATAAGATGCACAAATTAGAGACAAACATAAAATCATTCACTAACGGAGCAGATAATGGCTCAGATTCTGTGGTCTGGCAAACAATGAGGAACATATTTAGTGTTAATTTTGTCTGAGTTTTTCAGAATTATGAGGAAATACATTTTTAAAAACCACTAATAGTTGATCAATATTGTCATCTTGTCTGTTCAGAACAAAAAAGCAATAGTTGGACTAAATAAAACTTTATCCAGCCATTGTGGCATTTGTCATGGACATCTTCTGTCACCTGATAGGTTGAGCTCAGCTCCTCATGTGTGACGGCTCCTGGACCTTAAAGGACTTCATTGTGACCTTAGCTGGAACATCATCGTTCATGGCTGCGGTATTTTACCTGAGTTTTACTTGGTGTTTTCCTGTCAGTGATGATCAGCGGTGAGGGTTGGAACACAGTTTAGGGTGTCTTCACATCATCCCTGCTTAGACCACTTTAATCAAACTCTAGTTTGTTTGCCTGGAAGGTCCGGTTGGTTCGGGGAGGGGTTGTTGTGTAATCAAACTCTGATGTGGATCAAAAAAGTGAACTTTTGTTGGTTTCTTGGCCCACCAACAAACCCAGGTCTTGGCTTGGTTAAAGTAAACTCTGGTGTGGTTCCAGTGCATAAAGTCTCCTCTCCACGAGTGCGCCTGTTTGAGGTTTTCTTCAGTTCAGCCTGGGTCAAACCATGTCTCCATTTCTGGTTCCAACTGTGCTTTCAGAACCACCTAGCACTGGTTCTAAGCGGGTATTACACACTTATGATTTTGACAACAGCAGAGTCCAAGCAGAACTCTTTGTGCACTTTTAAACAGTGCAGCAACAATTGCTGATGATTTGCCCACAAAGTGAGGGACACACTGACATGAAGACACACACACACACACACACACACCTGAGCAGAACCAAACAGACATGAATCCAGTAGAATGAGACTGGACAATGGATACAGGGTTTATGTGAATAACAAATCGACCAGAGAGAGCACCAAAATCAGGAAGTGGATTATAAACGGTAATAAAATTACTAATTAATATAAAATACAGTCTGCCCAAACTAAGTGTCTACCTGGATGGAACTAAGCTCTATGATGTGGAGCTGCTGCTGGTGGTCAGATCCAGGTTCAACAGTTTGTGCTCAAAGAATAAGGTCAGCTGACTACCTGAATAAACTTAATGACCAGGTTATTCCATTAATGGATTGTTTATTCCCTGATGGCACGACCATATTCCAAGATCACAATGCCATGATTCATCAGCTCTTATTGTGAAAGAGTGGTTCAGAGAGCATGAGACATCATTTTCACACATGGTTGGCTCCAAAGAGTCCACTGAGAATCTGTGGGATGTGCTGTCCACATGTCCTCACTCTGCTGCTGTCTTTAGTCTCTCTCCTCTACAGGTTTGTTGTAATCACTTCTATCAATAACGTGTTTTCTTGTCTCTCTTCCAGAGGAAAATACACCTGGACCAGTCCTGTGTTTGTCTGTGTCTCTTTCCTGTCCCCACAAATCCAGCCGGTCCTGAGCCTGATTCTGGTTCTGCTGGAGGTTTCTTCCTGTTTAGGGGGAGTTTTTCCTCTCCACTGTCACCACTGTGCTGCTCAGGATGGAGACTGTGACGAGGCAAAGATTCATCCCAGTCTGCTGCTTCTTCTTTTAGCTTTTATTGTTTTTCATGGACAGAGCCCTGAGACAACAACTGTTGTGACTTGGCGCTGTATAAATAAACTGAATTGAATTAATGCAACTGTGGATGAAATAAATCTGGTAAAATAAAGATTATCCAAACAATCCACAGAGAATGTGAGCTCCTCTCATGCTGAGCTCATTGTTGAAGAGTGAAGAGAAATCCTACAACCACTAAAATCTGACATCACCCTGTAATTGTTTACATTTGGTGAGGAAGGAAGTTGTGCTGAGCATCTTCTTCAGAGGTTTTCGTGTCGTTTCCTGCAGTGGTTCTTGTTGCAGTGCCCCCCACAGGCGAGAAGGTGAACAAGTTGTTCACAGGGTTTGGTTCTTTTGACAAAACGCAGTGTGAGTGTGAACCACACCAGCTGAAAGTGGAACAAATGTAATTTTGGTCCCCAATCGGTGTGAAAACAGCCTCCCTGGAAATAACAATAATACTCTACATTTATGACACATCAGCAGCTTCACTTTGCACCTCAGCTTTCTTTCCACCGCCTCACGGTGGTAGACATGTCTGAGTGCCCTGAGGAGCTCAGGAGATGATGCTGCTGAGGACAATTTGCCCCCGGTAGGATCCTTGGAGGGAAACCAGCTCTGGGCTGAGGAACTTTAATGAAGGGTGGGGCTACAGACCCTTCCAAAAACACTGTGTCTAGTTACCTCTCTCCTTACTCAGACTGAGACCCTGGAGCCAGGCCTGGGGCAGAAGCTTGGTGGGGGTCTGGAGCCCTGGTTTCTGCCTGAGAACAGCCTGATGTGTCAGTGAATACGTAACAACACAAAATGTCTGTCTCAGCCAATAAACAGGAGAAACTTGGTCTGGATTTATAGAAAAAAACAGACATAAGTAGACTCTTCTAGCATCAGCTGAGAGTTAAGTTGTCTACTGTTCAGTTAATACAAGATACCTAAACTAACTCAAATAAAAAGTTTTTTCTGTTTCATCTTTAAATTAATTCCCAGTTACTGAGCTGGAACAAAGTGTTCAACTCTTCTCCAACTCTTTAAGCTTTCCTCTGCGTGTGTGACAGCAGCATCTGGGCTCGCTGTCCACAAAACTGCACAAATTACACAAGAAGCAAAAAAATGTCATACTGTGAGCATTCAGCACATCTTCAGGGTAAAAAATAAGTTCAAGCAATTACATTTTAAATCCTAGAATAAATGTCTGCAGCTACACCTCACATTTATTTCCTCTCAGTCCTTTATGTGTTTATACAGAACAATATTTTGAACATCTGCCTTGATTAAACACACCACCGACAGCGCCATTCTTCATCGCCACGGAGCACATCCAAATCCTTCTTAATTATAACGGAGGACACTGCCTCAGCTCACAGGAGTTTCCCCTAAATTTATCTTCAAAGTAAATAACTCAGGAAGGCTTATTGAAAGAAATAAAGAAATAAATAAATGCAGGCACAGCCAAAACTCGAGATGCATTTTTAAACCCGTTTGCCTCGAGGTGAGTTAACATTTGTTCAGCTTTAAATGTTTAAATTGCAGGCAGCTCTTCTGAAGTCTCTCCATGCAGTTTGCACAGCAGCATTAAAAAACAAACTTGTTACTCATGTTGTTGATTAATAAATGCTATATTTATGAATTTTTGATTGAATTGTACCTGTAGTGTAGCTGAAACTGGACAAAAAGTAAAAAATGTATATTTTACAGCTTTATGCTTCAGTTTGGGAACACTGGATGTCTGGACTTTACTGTGAGGTGATCTATGCAGGTCTGTTGTTGCTTTTACAATTAAAATAAGTCCTAATAATGTATGAAAATAGAATCCTTCATAACTAAATTCAAAATAAGCTGAAGCACATCAAAGATGTGCAGATGTGAGTACTTTTCTGAAGTGTTTACTTGGTGAATAAAATTAATAAAAAGCTCAAAACAAAAGATGATCAGTAATGGATGCAGCGACACATTTAAAGGCTTTTCAAATGTACTGGATCTAAAACAGATGTTTTTCCTAACATTGATGAGTAATGCATCTCTGAACAGCTGCTAACTTTTAAATATGTATCTCGTTATGACCCCAGCATGCGAAACGAGGGGGTCTTATTTTTTTCATTTTATTTATTCATTTATTTTACTTTATTTAGTGATTTTTGGTCAACCGTATCACAGAAACAGCTGCACCGATCGACATGAACATTTTCAGGACTGTTGATGTGTTCGACCTACACTGCTCCAGCCGACGGTTTTACAATACACCCCGTATTTGAGGAGGGGGCTCCATCTGAAGACAGAAAGGCTGGACATAAAAAATGCTTATAACTCAAACTATTCAACACAGGAACTTCATGTTTTCTTTGTTCATCAGCTTTGATGAACCATGAGCCATTGGGCCCACCAATGAGCCTCCCCCCACTCTAAACAATGAATCTGTTCTGGTGAGTTCCGAGTTCTGGTGCATTGGTACTTTGCGTATGGGCTTATGCTACCTTTATGTGGCATCTAGTTTTATTTAGTAAAGTTCAGGAAAACTTTATGTTTGATTTTATTCTGTGATAAGTACCTTTTTGATGACTCTAACTTTTGCTTTTCCCAATTTGTTGTCTGACGTTTGCAGGTCAGCTCAGCTCAGGAGCTGCAACATCTAAAGATGTAGCAGACTGTGAACATGGAACAGCTCTTCTTCAGGTTGGACCTCTGCAGGATGTGAAGTCAAACATTTCATTGTTTCTAACCAGGATGCTGTCAGCGTATTCCCAACGGGGAGCATCTCAGCACCCCCCAACTAAAACCTCAACAATCCAGAACATGTCACATGATTTCTGGTTCAGTGGGCCAATATGAAAATATCCAGAGAGCTAACAATATCCAGCATCTATTTCTGGCTCCAGCTATTTATTTTCCACATTTAGTAAGAGCTGTGTGACGGGAGCTGTCGACATGTGATTCTATCCGACGGCTGATTTATGTGAAGCTCTGCAAACTGAGCGTTTACACTGAGCTGAAGCAGAGAGAAAGCTCAGTCAGCTGCAGTCACGCATTTATTTCTCTTATTTTAAACTTGATTTGACAGGAACAATACATGCAAAAACTCTATTACACTACATAAATGCATGTCGTCAGCCATATTTATTATCAGTTTTAAACTATTTTATGAAAACTGAGAGATTTAGAATCGTTTTAGTCATAGTTTTTTTAAATTGCTTTAATCTTACTAAGTCTGGTTAACGGTGGCAGCCATCTTGAATGGAGTTACACATCCAGTGATTGGTTTGCTTAAAATGATGCAACTGTTTGATATCGAACTGTTGAAAGTTTTGCTGACACTCTGATTAAAAATATCACCCCGGCCCTTCAGTCCAACACTCCACAGCGTGGACGTGTTGCGTTGAGGGACTAATTAACGTAGTGTCAAGCAGCTCTTTGTGACGAAAAACCCTCTGCCTCAGAGGAAGTCATGCTTTTCATTTCACCTAAACTAAATGGAACAAATAATTAGGAAGAAGGCCGTGTGACGATAAACGCCCGCGTGTCGACAGAACCAGCAGCAGAGCCGCGACCGCAGAGAAGAATCTGTCATCAGGCTGAAGATCTGAGTTTTCCATCTCTGCCAACATCCTGATCTGCAGGAGGGGAGTGAACAGGTTTTCTGCCAGGAGCAATAATCACCAGCGTTCAGTAATTTCATTCGCCGGATTAGCATTTCAAAAGATTAAATTTGAGTAAAAGAACAGACATGTTCTTTTTATAACCACAAGGACACTATAAACAGAACATCCAGTTTATTACAACAGGATGATGTGCTGTTATCAGCAGAGATAACATTCTGCTCCCTGATGTAACACTACTTCCAACAAAATGACTCTCAATAGAAAAAATAAGCCTTTGAAGGGAAACAAATCAGCAGCTGTGAGAACTTGGTTCTATCTGTTCACACCTGGTGCCAACAGGTCAAATCCTAATCTTTTCTGATTGGATGAGACATATTTCCTGTTAGAATTCAATAAATTTTACTCCAGTCCACTTCTCTCCTGTCTCACTTTGTTTCTCCTAAATGAAGTGAAAATAATATTCTATACACAGAAAAAGAGACGAGAAAAAAAAAGCATAAAACACTAAAGTCAAATTAAGGAAGCATCATTTGCATAAGAAGCTTAAACATAACTGCCAGTTACAGAATTTGATTATTTCACCTCCAGTTAAAGGAAATTAACTGCATAATTTTTTCTGCTGGCAGTTATTGAGCGCTCGTCTGCAGTTTACCATAATTACACAAAACACAACTCACAGCTGAGTGTTTGGGATTTTATGGCTTTAGAACCCATTCAAACTTTTCTTCATGCTCTGTCTCTCCATTCATGTTATAAAACTTTTACTTTTATTTATGATAAACAGGGACAACTATTTTCTGACTGAGTCACTGAATTTTAGATACAGCTATTTATTCTACTTTGTGATAATTTAAGTCAACTACAACACAACAGCAACCACAACACAACAACAATACAACCAGAATACAACAACAACCACAACAACAATACAACCACAATACAACAAGAACAACAACCACAACAATACAACCACAACACAACAACAACCACAACAACAATACAATAACAACTACAACACAACAACAATGCAACCACAATACAACAACAACAAGAACAACAACCACAACAACAATACAAACACAACCCAATAACAACCACAGCAACAATACAAAACACAGCAAGAACACAAAAACAACCACAACAATACAATATCAACTACAACACAACAACAGCAATACAAACACAACAATACAACAATACAACAACAACTACAACAAAACAACAATACAAACACAATACAACAACAACAACACAACAACAATACAACCAGAATACAACAAGAAACAACAACCACAGCACAACTACAACCACAACAAAACAATAATAACCACAACAACAATACAATAACAACTACAACACAACAACAATGCAGCCACAATACAACAACAACAAGAACAACAACAACCACAACAACAACCACAACAACAATACAAACACAACCCAATAACAACCACAGCAACAATACAAACACAGCAAGAACACAAAAACAACCACAACAATACAATATCAACTACAACACAACAACAACAATACAAACACAACAATACAACAACAACTACAACAAAACAACAATACAAACACAATACAACAACAACAACACAACAACCACAACAACAACAAAATGTATTTAAGGGTTACAGAAGGATTTTGCATGAAAAGTTCCAGTTAAAGGAATTTACTGTAACTACTCCTCATCATTAGATGTTTGTCTGTCTGAATTCACAACATGTTTGTGTTCACATGTAATCACAAATAAGTACAAGTGTTAAAACCTCTGTTTAAGTGTTTTATTTGGTTATATTTGCACTCCCTCTCTCCCTCTCTCTCCCTCTTCCTCTCTCCTTCCTTTATTTTTGCTTCATTGTATGGTTTCAGTCTCCTGGTATCTTTGCTTTCCATATCTGTGTTTATTCTCCTTGTGTGCGTTTGACAGATATCAGCATCAGTATTCACCACAGAGCGTCTCCTATGATAGCCCCCATCACCCCCACCCCCCCCCCCCCCAGCTGCCCGGTGGAAGAACAACTGTGTGTGTTTCTGTGTTTTACCAGACAGTCTTTTCATCTGAGCTGGGAAAAATTAGTATTCTTCTCCCATCTTCCTCTCCTGTCTCTCCAGCCTCCTCCTCCTCGCTCTTCTTCTGCACGCTCAGATTTCCCTCTGAAGTGCAGCACGCACCTTCGTCCTTATCAAGCTCGCACTCGTCATCCTCTTTACTTGAATTCTTACTCAGTTGGGAAATTGAACAGAATCTTTTTTTTTCTTTTTATTCATGTTTTATGCAAAAAGACATTTTCCACTTAAATTACTTAATGTAACTGAATGCTTTTAAAATAATAAAAGTTTAGAAACAAAAAGGCTTTTGTTTTAATCAGTAATAAGTCAAATACTCCAATCTGAAGTGTTTTATTGTAGTTTGTGATGTTTCTTTTCTAAATATGTCCATTGTTTTATGCAACAGTTGTTACTATTCTAGTAATTTTTAAAGCTGTAGCCTCACAAGAATGAACAAAAATGCTGCATTTATAATTTCTGCATCTAAATAATTATCTACAAACTGTGTGTTCAGTTTGGTTTGTTTTGTTTAGTGTTAATTTAAGCAAATTATAGTTTCCTTTAATAAAGTTATTTTTATCCAGCTCCTCCAGTCAGTTTGAATAATTGGGTCCAAACTGACACAGAAAGTAAAACATGAATTTAAAATAATAAAAAGCATTTTCTCCTGTGATTTAATGTTGCACTGACAGATTTATAAGCTGACAGATGTTTGCAGCTGCACACCATGGATCAGATGTGGTTGGTTTTGACAACAGCAGCTGTTTTTGATGCCCAGCTAACATAAAATTCACATCATTCATCTGATTTTCACTTTTCCAACAAAACACAATGAATAGTTGAGTTTCACACAGATTCAAAAGGTCAAATAATCACAAAGATGTTGAGTTTTTTAAAAAAGTTTTTATTGGTTTCAACACTGATCGGTCCGAGCCTTCCCTGCAAAACAGATGTGTGGAATAAACTAGACGCTGCATAGTGTTAGCATATATGACCCTCGCACAAAGCACCAAGAACACCAGGGGTCGGATTTATAAAGCTTGCGTACGCACAAAAAGAGCCCAGAAACTTGTTTACGCCACCTTTCACTCAAAGGTTGCGATTTATAAAATCCAAACTTGGCGTGAACTTGTGCGGTCTCTCACACCAGCTCTGACCCATGATACACTCATTTTGGAGACGAGAAGCTGCGACACAGATG
>JARVJO010030685.1:0-11666 GCA_031762555.1 Cynodonichthys magdalenae | reverse complement strand
AGAGGCGGTGCGAGCCGACAGTGGAAAGACTGAAAACTGGTGTGGTGTGGGGTGGAGCCGTACCGAGCCGGGTCTGTAGAAAAGCGCCTTATGAGTGAGGTAGTAACAAACCCAGGCAGGCGACATGATGTGGACAAAAAAAAAGAAAAAAAGCAGTCCTGCAGCTTAGTAATGATAACCAACTAATGGCATTAATGTGCGACCGGGCTGCTCCTGGAACAACGACAAACACATGTTCATCTGTAATGGCTGCCGTCTACCGGTGTCCAAAAAAAGTTTCCCCACCAGAGGGGGCGCTCACGAGTAGGGATTACCAAAGTACAGTAATCTGTTTTTCTACCAGAAGATGGCTCAAATCTCATGTGAAGTCTCTGAGTTTGTGTTGGTGCCCCCTGGTAAACTATGTGTAAAATACCAGAATTTATCTGATGCTGCTATAAAGCTCAAAATCATAGTTTGCTGATATATATTTGTTATCAAAATACCTTTAGTACACATGTTGTTAAAATAAATTAACAGTCAAATGATCAGTTTACTGATATGTATAAAGACTGCAAAGGCTAAAAAATCTTGAAGTCTATGAAATTAGAAGTAGCTTGAGGATTTAATTTTGTAGGCTTTTTAAGCTCAAAAAAGGGAGGGTTGTATTATACATGAGATCAAATTTTACATGAATAAATACGATAATTTTTGGAGAACAGTGTTATAGTTAAGAATGTAGTAAATCCAAATCAGTTGTTCATTTTTTTCAGTTTATGTATAAGTTAAAGCCAGATTACAAATCTAAGGCTATTTTCACACTCATTATTGACCATCTTACTTCCTACATGACATACACGGCATGTAGTTTTGACTAATCAAAGACTGTTATGGTAAATGGTAAATCGACTGCACTTAAATAGTGCCTTTCTATCCAACCAGGATACTCAAAGCGCTTTATACTACAGTCTGTGCCCTCATTTACCCATTCACACTATTATGTCTCTACAAAGACAACATGTACAACCATCATGGAGACTAATCGGTGCCAATGCCATGCTCCTTCAAGGAATGCCATTTTTTCTATTTTTTTCTATTTTCTATTTTTGTTGATTGTTTTGATGTATTTAACTCCTGCCGTATCCAAGGCATAAACAGACTTCCTTACATTTACCATGGAAGGTCTGATGGGTCGCCAAACTGCTGCAGTTTGTGGGTGGTGAGCTGTCTGTCATTTTGACTGTGGCAGTTGAAGACAGCAACTCGGCCAGGACTGATGCTACGTTCACACTGAACGCGATTTCAGCA
Organism: Cynodonichthys magdalenae; assembly: GCA_031762555.1. Classification (NCBI taxonomy): domain Eukaryota; kingdom Metazoa; phylum Chordata; class Actinopteri; order Cyprinodontiformes; family Rivulidae; genus Cynodonichthys; species Cynodonichthys magdalenae. The sequence goes on along the minus strand of JARVJO010030685.1, from coordinate 10,379 downwards.
TCAACTTCAAGTGTTGGATGCGAGTCAAAATTGCTATTGAGGTGCCTGACGCACGTCAAACGCAACTAGAGCCTTTTTCACCCTCTTCTGCCTGTCTTTGTTTAATGTCGGATGAAATAAAGTGGCTTTTCTTTACTGAGGTCTAGAGAACGTAGCGCACCCCAGATTATTAATTCACCAGATAATTCAGAGACGAGTTTCACCACCCAGGAGCTGCGAGCTAACGAGGCTCACATTCAGAATTATTTATGTCCCGAGCTCAGTTTGATGAACCGCTAACCCGGATCGGTGCCGATATCTCCTGCCAGGACACCGACTACAGGCACTCAATTTTAGCTAAAGAGGTCCTGTCTGTCTCTCTCAGGTTAGTGGACATCATTCAAACTGTCCCATCAGAAAATGTGTCACTACGTCACACAGTGAAGTCTCTCTGGTCGGTTGACGCTCCGCGTCGAGCTTCAAAAGTTCAGATTATTGAACGCTGAAATCGCGCCGCTCTAATCGCGCTATACTCGCCGCAGCACTTCTCGACGCTGCTTGACGTGCATCCACCATAGACTTTGCATGTAAACCTGACGCTCCTGACGCTCAAAACGCATTTAGTGTGAACGCAGCATGAGGTTGGAAACTGCAAGTTTGGGGCTGGAGGTGGTGAGGCCTAGAGAGTGACTGCGGGTGACGAGGCTCACAATGAGCTCCAATGGAGTCTGCTGAGTGAGTCATGCTGGGAACATGCAAATCTGGGAGAGATTGAGAACCTATCGCAGCTCAGGGTATTTAGGAGATCAGGAAATTGTTGAACTTTATGTCAGCTGAGCTAACAAAGTTAGCTTCTCAGTAGGAAAGACTGATTGGCCTAATGGAGGAGGTGAAGACAACAAGTGACAGCAAAATAACTGAACTGGAGAAAAGAGTGGACAATCTGGAACTGATTTCAAGAAGTGAAGAATTAATTATAAGTGGACTAAAGACTAAACATTGTTCGTGTGCTCAGGTTGCTTCAGGTGCGACTACAACAGAGGATGCTTCACAAGGTGAATTATAACACTTGAACAACAATAAGTAGTGACATTTTTACACAGCAAGTAAATCAGTATTCAGTGCATTGACAAATGGTCATAGTAGATACACACATTTAAAATATGGATACTTACAAAATTTTAGATTCGAAAATATATAATGTAGATAGTATAGTTGATGTAATCTTTTTCCGCTAAAGACTGTGAGTATTACAATGAGGAGTAATTTAATGACAATAAAATACCAAATGGAAGTTTCTCCATTATTCATTTTATTATTATTAGTATGAATACAAGTTAATCAATTTATCAAAAAACAGACAAAGCTTTTAAATTTTTTTCTAAAGGAATATCTGATTTTGCACATAACAACAAAATCTTGGATAAACTCCCACTCGGACTCCCAACTTACTTCTGAGTGAAAGCCAACGGGCAACTTTACCCTAGCATCATATTTTTGGAGGACAGTGCTGTTTTAGCGAGTCTGTTGTTCGCCACACGGGTCACGGATGTGGCATTTCTTTTTTATTTATTTTTCTCTGTCCTGTCAGGAGGGGTGCTCAGAGCTCACACAGAGCCTGTTACCAGGTAACGGCTGGTTCAGGGAGCAGCAGCAGCTAAAATACCTCAGAAACTCGCACAAATAAACAAATTCTGTGAGATTCCGCTCTTTACACTAGATTCCATTTTGTTTGGTCAGTGCCGCTATTCTGTCTGCATTTTCCGCATGGCAGAATATATAGGGCCCTATATGTGTGATCATGAAATCTGTAATCCATAGAGTGGGTCTTAAAAGCAAAATGTTACCCCACATTTGCCAGAGATAGTTTACAGCTGGCTTGCATTATTTGCTATGTTTAAGCGTGGCTTGACGTTTGTGCAACTGATTAAGCTAGCCGACAAGTTCAAGGATTGTTCAAATATGGCTTTCTGATGGTATTTTGGATGTGTAAATTTTACTTTTGTGCACCAGGCTTCTGTTCTCTTGGTACATTTATTTTTTTTCTACTACTGTGCTTATCTTGAATTGGCTTGACTTGGCTTTAAACGTTAAACAGTTGCAAGTTTGTATAACAAATAATTATTTCAAGACTTCTTTTCATAAAATCTGTTTGGTGGTTCATGAGATTATTTGCTAACAGCCAGACAAAGTTGACTCTAACAAAAATGTGCAGTTTTAAACACAGATCCCAGCAATATGTTAACGTTTCAAATAAAATAAGTTTGAGCACATATTTGTAAAATTGACTGAGTTGAAGCCATTTTGTGTTGTTGGGGTTGATTTGCTGTGGCAGTTGTAGTTGTTCATCCAACGATTACTTTCTGTTTGCTCAGGATGGGAGACTGTGATGAAGTGATTCAACACAAACTGGCTTCTTTAGATTGTTCGTTTTTCATGTACAGTGCCCTGAGACAACGTATGTTGTGATTTGGCGCTATATAAATAAACTGAATTGAATTGAATTAATAGTTTCAACAAAATCTGTTCAGTTGTTCATGTGCTGTTTAGCAAACAGATGGAGAAATGTGAACACAAGCAAAAACCTAATTACATGCATTTAACCTTTCAGCAGTAGGATATAATAATCTGCAATTGACCACAATACTTCCAGAGGATGTGAAGCCATATTACTGTAAATGTTTAGTGTTCTCAGATGCTATAAAATGTGTCTGATAAACATTTGACATCTCAGTTTATTCCTAATGCTGTCAAGATAACATATCAGTGTTTCACCAGCATCATCACGATATATATGCACACAGAGGGGGCTCTACATCCCAGGCCGACAACTAAGATAAGGAAGACATTAACAGGCAATCATAAAGCCCCACAACGGAGAAAAGCTTGCAAATAAATTGGACAGACCTGAACGAGGTGACATGCACTCATTAAACTATTGCTGTGATCTGCTACCCAGATCACAGGGCACCCATGATATATTGGGGGGACGGCAGAGAGCAATGATGCTCACAGATGCAATTATACCGGTCTGACTTCAAAAAGACAGGTGGAGTAGTGAGTCAAAAAGAAGGAGCCAGAAAAGAACCTGCAAAATGGAACTGCGTAAACAGATTAAAGCCTTCATGCCCAATCAAAACTTTAATAAATATGTGGCCAACAGCATGGAAGAATGGAAAACAAATAAATAATACTATAATAAATGAGCTCAGAGAAGAGAAGGAGCACTCAAGGTGTTTTGCTACTACTGTTACTGCATCTTCCTGTGTGTTACTACCTTAGCAGTTTTTTTAAACGGCCTGAGCTCTGAAAAGGTGATTAATTAGAATATTAGGTAAGAGGTTTACAACAGGTGTAATCCAGGGTTTACAGATGGTGCAATTTTTTTTTATTGTTTTGTTTAGAACTTGCTCACTTAAATTAATTTGACTATTGAAGTTATGCATATACAAACAGGCTTATGTTTGTAAATCAGAATATCAGAAACAAATTCCTTTTGAGGAATTTTATTTGTCATGATAATAAAAACATGTTCAAGTGAACCTGTAAAAAAACAACATATGAACATATACATACTGTTTCTATCATTCTATTTAACAAATAGGATTTGTCAGAGCTAACTAATATTACAAGCAAAACAGAAACAAACAAATCACACAAAATAAAGGAACATTTCAGTACACTTAACTAGACTTTGAAAAATAAATCACATTTTACAAAACAGGATCATAACACATTTGAGTTTTCTCCAATCACCTGCACTTCCTAACTGCATTTTTAGTAGAAATAAATAGAAATGCTGTGTTTACTTAATTCAAGGCCAAGTCATTAAAAACACTGCATCAAAAGGAATATAGTGCCTGCCTTTTAAAAAATTTAGACCAAAAGCAAAAACAACAAAATCATGATTTGAGGGATTAAATATAGTCTAATTCTGATTTTTTTTTAATTAAGCTATTTGAGGTCTTTTTGTATACATTGTAGGATTTCCTTTCAATATACTGTAGGTGACATCTTTTAGTTTAACAGTGTAACAATATTCAGTATAGTTCAAATTTGAAACCGACACAGCAGATTTTTTTCAGGTCAGCCTAAAGCTCCATATAGCACATGTAATGAAAATAAAGAAAACTCTTTGAATGAGAAGGTGTGTCCAAACTTTTGGTCTGTACTGTAGCTGGGAGTGAAACTATCTTTACCACAAAATGTTTGCTACCTACTGAACAACACATCTTAATAAATGATTACAGTATTTTAGGCGATGTTCTTCAAAATAAGTATTACTCGAACCATAATGTTGAGTCTAAACTGTTAATATAAAACTAAAGAAGTCATGTATTATATATGTTCTTACTTTGATTATATAAAACAATTTATGTTCTAAATAGTTTTTTATTTGTTCTGCATTGATATGTTTTGTTTTCCTCCACAACAGCTAACCTTAGGAAACTCCTAAAAGGCTATAACTCAGCCAGTTTTAAAAAAAAGAGCTAAATTGTTGTGTGGTAGCAAGAAGCTCATTCACATTATAAACTTTGAAAGCTGATGAAACTGTGTGAAATCTTGCACAACAAATATTTTAAAATTTTGACCTAACAGGGCTGTATCACCTTTTTCACCTAAGCATGAAAGGCAGTGGGTGGTGTTCATGTCTATAATGAATTCTACCACATTTTTTAGTCCTGTTCATAAAAGTTAAACGTGTTTACAGTTCAACAAAAGAAAAAAAATCAATCAGCTTTTAGTTAGTCAAAAGGGATAACAGAACCCCTGTGATAAATCAGTTGTCTTGTACAGCTTACAGAGACAGGGTCCCCCCCCGACAAATTTATTATAGATGATCAAATCTGAATTTGCCATTAAAAATAATAGCAAAAGTGATCCGAGCCAGAACTTTCTTAAATTGTTAGTTACGTAAGGTTATTTTATACACTTATTCTGTTCCTGTCAGGTCTGCTGAGGATTTTAGTGTTTTCTAGCTCATTGATTTCCTTTTCTCATTTGTTCTCACCACATCATTCCAGCCACAGCAGATAATTGAAAAGCTAATAAAAGGAAATGAGATGCTTGCTATCATTCTGAATATGTACAAATAAATCTTTCAAATTATGCAAGTTTGCATAAATTATGATACATATTTGAAAAGAAAAGAACAAAGTGTTTGAGGTGCAACAAGTGATCACATAATTACATAAGGTTTGTCTATTTTCTGTGATTTGAATAATTTAAGTGTTAATTAGGTGCACAAGTTGAATCTAGTCAGACTGCTGTCTGCAAAATGCTATAGCAAACCACCAGTGGGCTCATTTTTACATGATGGTAATGGATTTCTGTTGCCTTCTAATTACTGGAATTGATTGCACATCTGAAAAGGATGACAGCATCAAGGGTCCATTCTTGAAGTGGCCTCAGGATTTACCTCCTTTGTCTTTCTTGTCTTTAGAAATTGAACACATTTACTGTTGTGAAAGTGTGACAATGAACTAGTTTTATATTTTATTAGAGCCCTAGTAATGAATCAATGTCTAAGCAATTAGTCTGGGGGTAAGGCAAAAAAAATTAAAAATAAATAAATAAAACCAAAAAACCCTTAAAAATGTGACTCGGTCAGTTTCGGTGACACAAAATTGATGAAAACCATGTTTTCATCAATTTTTTTTTTAAGTTGGACATTTTATAAGAGAGATGGATGAGGAGGAGTGCTTGCAGAAATAGCTCGATGTGATCTGGTGTTATTTAAATTAAAATGATTATATGCAGTGAAATTCTTGGGAGTACAGAAAGAAACACTATGAATAATGATGAGCCCTAATAATCATGAATGACGCATGACGTAATAATGATGAAATGACGTGTCAGGACCCTTTTACGTTCCAAAAATCTACCAGTCAGTCACGGTAGATGAGTATCATAAAAAAACAAAGTAATTCATAAATATTAAATTAAAATAGAATAAAAAATATTATTTTTCTTTTTTAAATTTTTTTGGAAGTGTCCAATATTTAATAAAACTAGGTCTTCCTCAGAAATATACTGTGGTGTTACTACAAGGCTTGTGGCAATGTCTAATTATTGCCTAGAAATTAAAGAATTTCAAGGGTTTCTAATATTTGAAACCTTATTTTTGTAGCTAAAATATTCAACAGACATGTTTTATTTTGTCTTCGTTCTTGTGTCACAGATCAAACAAATTTAAACACAATTAAACATCACATGTATAAGGTATTATTGTCTGCCCTAAAATACCTCCCAGACCATGCTGCATCCAAACTGCCAAAATTGGATCGGATTGTCACAGTTTTATGATGAAACTTGCGTCATTCTGTTTGTATTGTTGACATTTTCCGCACATTCATGTCGCAACCTGTGGGCTGAACGTTATTCCCCCCTACACATAAGAACTTATTGTGTGATTAGTCCGAAATTTGCTGGAGGTTTTGTTTATGCTGAAAGCATTTGGATGCTGCATTTTGCTTCAACCATTCGTTAAAAAAACCTACTCACTTCCAGAAGCCACCTGTTGTAGGCTACCCAGAAGCAGACATTTATAAAGATAGTCAAACGGCCAAAAACTCATAGAAGGAGATAAAACAGACGTTCTGCTCAGACGAATCTGTCTGATAAAAACTGTGGAGCTTTAACCGCAACAGATTTATACACAAATATTTCCTCTTTGTAGACTCCAGCAGGAAGAAATCCCATGCAGTGACGTATACTGCAGTGGGAGGGGTTGCCAAGGAGCTCGGCAAGGTGTATCTCTGGGGCTAAAGAACGTGGCTGCGGAAACGAACACAGAACAACTACATGACCGCACGTCGTCTAGTCAGCTGCTGAGCAACTATACTGTAACCTTTAGTCTTTCCTGGTGCTGCAAAGATATTGTTATATTCTGTTTAGATCATCCAGTATTTTTCAGCCTGTTCAGTTTTTCTCTATTTTCTATCACGTTTTCTGAGTATGTTATGTGAAATTATCTTTAACGGAATTGCCAAATAAGATCTGGACTTACAAACTACAATTTCCTCGTCCTAATTCTCATCTCACTCTGGGTCAGACTCTAGCTCCAACATGTAAGACTGGATGAAAAAGTCTGGATGAATCTGTTGTTTACATCTTTTAATTAAATTGCAAATAAAACGTTTCTGAAAGCTAGAAAACATAATCCTCTCCTCTCTCAAACCGGAGTGGACCAGTCTGGAAGACCTAGGGGGGCGGAGCTTGAAGTGTCTTAAAGCTGGGGTGCTCATACTTTTTCAGCCTGCGAGCTACTTATAAAATGAGCAAGTCAAAATGATCTACCTACTACAAAAATGTGAAAATATACATTTATTTAGTAATATTAGTAATTAGTAATATATTGAGTATTATTTACATGTACAATGCATGTTTATGTACCTTGTATAACCGTATGAGTCAGTATTGCACAACACAACACAAACTATGTACATTTTTTGTTATTACCCGAGTTTACTCTGATGATTTGCACTGAACGGAATCAGTTAGGGATGCATAGTCCGAACAATAGTTGCTGACAGCAAGCCTCAAGCACATTTCCAAATGATCATCAGTCATGGTGGAACGGTACTTTGACTTAATGATCTATTTATCTGGGAAAAGGCTGAATCATAAATAAGTGGAGCCAAAAAATGCAGTTAAGGAGGTTGCTCATTTCCTCATGTTGAGGTACTTTGCCTCTGTAAGTTTCAAAACTGTCCATGAGCTCTGGACTTCAGCTCAATATCAGCCTGTAGTGTCAAAATTTCATCTTCAACTCCAGAAGAGTTCAGGTAAAACAGTGTTGAGATTTCAGATGCGAGTGAATTAACCTCAACATCTTCTCGAAATAGATAGCACATAAATGTAGCGACTGGCTCGAGCAAAGAAAAGTCCTGAAAGCACTTGTCAAACTCTGACAGACAATTATCAATCTGCTCTGTCTAGCATGCACTGTCAAGTTGCACACAGCCCTTTCCTTGCATCTCCAGCCCTGAGATCAAGTTTTGAAAGTTTGCCAAATCATAGAGCTGCAGCTTTGAGGAGAGATATTGCATCTTTCATTTGAAAGCATTAACTGAGCTGATCATATTGATCACTGTTTTGTCTTTTCCTTGCAGCTCTAGATTAAGGTCATTCAACATGTTTGTCAGATTTTTTAAAATGGCAAGTCTAACAGCCACTGACCATCATTTATTTGCTTGTATTATGCATATCCAGCTACAGGGAAAAATCATTAATCTCTGGACAGAGCTTTCAAAATCTCTGTAGGAATTTCCCTCAACCAAGCCATCTCACATCAGTGTGTAACAACAGCTCAGAGTGGTTACAGTCAGCATTTTCCAGATGTGCACGAAACAGCTGTCTTTGTAGAGATCTAGCACGAATAGAACAAGTGATCTTCATTGCCACATCCATAATCTCTTTCATGTTGAACATTTTAGCGCATAACACTTGTTGATGAATTATGCAGTGGCAATTGAGGAAGTCTAGAAAAGCATGGTCCTGCCTACACTTGGCAATAAATCCATTCAAGCAGCCAACCATTGCAGGTGCTCCATCCGTCATGATGGACATCAATTTGTACACTGGCAGCTGGGTTTTCTTGATAAAGTTTTTGAATGACTGAATATCACTTATTTCATCATGTCTTCTCCTTGCATCTGTCCTGTAATCAACAGTACTGTTAATAGCTTCACTTTTGCAGTCATATCAGTAAACAACATACAAATGAAAATGCACATTTGGGCTGTGTCACTCACATCTGTAGATTCCTCCAACTGCAGTGAGAAACACTTGCAATCTGCAATGTCCTTCCAAAGCTGCTGCGTCAAATCCTCGCCCACAGCTTTATAGCACTGTGCAACGGTACATCTTGACAGCTGGAGAGATTAGATAGAAGATAATATTTCTGTCTTATTTTTAAAGTCTCGGAACAATGCGTCAGCTGCTTCAACTAATGCCTCTCTTACCATCTCTACGTCTTAGAAGGACATCTTATTAATGAGGTGACACACCCAGAACGATGCTTCGGTGGTGGCTTTTGCTTTTTAAGTATGTTGTGAGAAAAATGACTGTTGTATGGACAACTGACATTTCAGTTCCTTAACCTTTTTCTTTCTCAGCTTACTTTTTGGTGGGAAGTTGGTGTCGTATTCTTTATTCTTTATTTCTCCTCTTTGATATTGCGACAGTGCACTTGCATATAAGGCACACACACTTCGAAAATATCATTGTGAAAAAAAAAGTCCTCCTCCCATTTCATGTGCAAGTGATATGGTTTTGTTTTTTACTCGTTCCAGCTCCCCCACTCATTTTGCACCCTTTTTTAAGTTTAAAAGAAAAACTGAGCTAGTTTTATTGCACTTAGCACCGATGTTTGCGCATGTGCAGCGACCTTAGTGTCCGAAAAAAGTCTCTTCTTCTTCTTTGTTGAAATGGCAGCTAACAAACAACTAAAGGGAGCATTACTGCCACCAACTGGCAAAGAGTGCAAACGACATGGTCAAATGCTGTCTGGCTGGCTGCCCTGATGTCGAGGCCTTTTTTATTTTTGGTCACGCGATCTACCCGCGATCTACCCACACTACCTTTGCGATCGACTGGTAGATCGCGATCGATGTATTGAGCCTAAAGGAACAGTAACAAAACAAGCTACTTTGAGGCACACATAAGAAGAGGGATGAAAAAGAGGCTGATAAAGTTAGAATAAGGAGGAATTCAAACCAAAGCATTGTAGTTCCACTTTAGAAAGACTACAACTGAATGATTTAAATGTGAAAGGGAAGGATTTAAAAGCATACTCTAATTGAATGACCTGCACACCAAATGCCTGAGGACATCAAGAATATTTAACATCTTTGTTAGGGACTGGACTCTGCTTGATGGGCATAGATTCAAGGGAATCAAGGAGCTAATCCTGTTTTCATGTTTGTGTCTATGGCAGAGATTTCATGTTGCTGTGTCTCTAGTGATCAGGCATGCACAGACCACCCCTTGCGTTTCCACTGTGAAATTTCTATTTTGGTTGTGTACTTAAGTAAAAATTCTGTTATCTCTTGTCTTCTACTCTTTGTAGGAATCACTTACTTTGTAAATATCACATCAATGTGGCATTGTTTCATTTTAGGAAGGCACATATAAAACGTTTTACAAAATTTTTTTAATGAATTACTGTGCAACCAAAACCTACTCATGCAAATTATTGTCCATGTAAAACTGTAACAGTGCCTGTAGGAGACATGGGCCACTGTGTGTATGAATGAGGTGCAGGGAGTGCTTGGGTGTGTGGTGCCGGGGTGAGGTTCACGTGAGCTATGTGTGTGCACATACAGTGGGGCAAAAAAGTATTTAGTCAGCCCCCGATTGTGCAAGTTCTCCCACTTAAAAAGATGAGAGAGGCCTGT
>JARVJO010030684.1:0-11667 GCA_031762555.1 Cynodonichthys magdalenae | reverse complement strand
AATGTTCAAAATTAATTCCAAAAAATTACAAGTTAAGAAGTGCATGGAAATAGCTCTTTTTTGTATCGAAAAAATATAGAACAGTGAGTCTAAAGTATTGAACCGAACCGAATCGTGAATTTTCTGTATCGTTGCACCCCTACTAGTTATTATTATTCTTTTGTTTCTGTCATAATTTTTAATTCACTACTTATCTGACAGTCTTGGACAAAATACAAAAAATGCAAACAAAAAAAAAGTCATCAAAATTTGACTTGTTTGATGTTAAAGTGCCATTACATTTAGTTGTGTACATCATATGGAAATTCACAAAAATTGGCAAAACCTGTCCACAAAATATGGATTATTGTTATTATTATAGATGATTGAGAAAACTCAGCTCTTTTTGGAGCTCTATAAGTCAGACATGTTTCACAATATATTTCCTATCATTCAAAGTTTAAACAGGATCCCTGAACTTTATGTGACTGAACTGGCATTATCAATATATTTTAACATATTTACAAAATCGTGAGTTTTATGAAGCTGAATGTTTAACTTAGTGTGTTGTTAGCATGTTAGTGTTTGAGCTGTTTAACCTTTAACCAAACTCTTCTCAAAACCCCAAATTTGACCCTTCTTTTTGAGACACCTATTAGAACATGTTAAACAGTTTTAATGAATGGTTTGATCATGTTTTCTGTCTGTATAAAAAAAGGCAAATGAACAACTGAACAAGGGTAAAATCCCAGTTTACATTAGAAGATTTAAAGCACTATTTACTCTTAAACTCCCTAAGTGACCAAAAAGTGGGGATTAGTTCTGCTTTAATCCGTTACCTTTGAAAATGAAAAGATTAAAGATAAATGAAATCCAGTCAAACCTTTGGGGATGCAGGAAACTTTACAGCTGGTAAATCTGAGGATGGTTTTATTTGAGCCAGTACTTGTTTTGACACCAATAAATAATGATTAAGTTTGAAACAATGCAAAATCGACCTAAATGTTTTCAAGTTGAGTGTTGCTGAGGTTCGATCACACTGCCTCCAAACGTGTCAACAACTCTGGGTCTGGATGGGAATGGGGGTGTGGGTGGGGGAGACAGCCCACCTGTGAAAGGTATGGTACACTTCTGACCACAACACATAATAAGTAAACAAAGACATCTTGTTTGTGCTGTTCACACTGTAATGATGACTACCTCAGAATTCTTGTGTTCAAAAAGTTTGTTGTTACCACACAGAAATGACTACATGCATGATGTAGAAGTGAGCAGGTAAAAAAAAGAAAGAAAATTCAGGCCAAATATTCAGCATACAATCATTTCATCCAAAACTAGAGGTTTGTTTACCAATAACCTCCTTTCCTGTCTTCAAATGTGTTCTGCAATTAGAAAAGTTTGAGTTAGCTACGATCACTCCAATGACAGTTTTATTAAAGCAAGGGTTTCCTAATAAATCATTTTATATAACTGAGCTGGTTCACAACCAAGACCAGCAGGGATGAGTTAACAAACAAGATGTCTTGTTATTTGTTTACTTCATGGTAGACTTTGTATATTGTTTGATTTGTTCCTTCTTAGTTTATTTTCCTGGTTCTGTCCTTCTGATGGCCCTTTTGCATTGTAAGACCCAGTCTGGTCTGGGTTGTCCCAGGTTCTAAGTCTGTGTTAGGCTTTCTGGCCCACATCCAGCTCATTTTTTGGGCACTGATTAGTTTACATAGGATGATTTGTACATGTTAGCTTTGTAGAGCTCTAGTAGAGTGTGTGGATGGGTACATGAGCCCACAGATTGTTGTGTGAAGGTGCTATATAAGTACAGTCCATTTGTCCTTCATGTTAGTTCATTTACCACACATTTGCCTCTGTCAGCCACTATAAACCCTAAGGTTTATAGTCTAAAAAGACTTTAGACTTAAGGCTCGGTTATACTCACTTTTTGGGTAGTTGCGGAGGGCACGGGCGCACCCTCACCAGCAGTGACGCAGCTGAAGTTGGCTTCCGATTCGGGAAATAACTAAAGGGCGATTACAACAAATTTTTCAATACCTTCAGCGGATTTAATCTGCTCTAGCTTAAAAAGTAAAATACTCAGACTGTTCAAACCTGGACTAGGTTATTCTACTGTAGGGAAACCCCACACCTCACAGTGAAACTGACTCTGGGGGTTGACCTCCTGACCTCCCATGAGGTGTATTTAAACTATTGATATGTGTGTGTGTTTAACACTGTAAGGATGTGGATTTATTTGTGTGCATCTGTAGTAGGAAAGAAAGAAAAGAGAGAGATAAGGACAACTAGGAGTAGAGCTTAAGAATATTTTTTATTTAATGGGAGAGTAAAGATACTAAAGTTATGTTTTAATTCAGTGAGCACGCGTCTGAGCGTGGGATGGAGCTGCAGGTTGGAGAACCAGCTGACGCCAGTTAGGAAGCAAACATCTTTTACCGTGTCGTGTTGTGTCAGGTGGTGGGGTTGATCAACAGCAAAGCAGGTTTGGATGAGAGCCTCGACCTGATGGTGCAGTCGACGGCAGGCCTTGAACTGCTGGCCACCTCTGTTAGGCACGGAGAGTAGTTTACGGCGTGGCAGACCTCAGCTGGTGAGTTGTCCAGCAGGGGCAGCTAGTCCTCTGGTGGAGGGCCGTATTCTCAGCAAGGCGAGTCAGCGTTTTGCAGCTCCGACTCAATTCAAAAAGGAAAAATTGTAATTCCAGAAAAATAGTTTTTTTCTTGTGAAATCTGCTTGAAAAGACTGGACAGCGGCGAGGCTGTATTCAGTCAGAAAACACGAGCGCAGGCTACAGAGGGCAGAGCAGAACAGAAGTTCAGACTGAGAATAGATAAGAAAATGAAAACATGATTTGTTTTGTCAGGTGTCTGTGAGAAGCTAACAGTGTTTCTGGGAGCGACCTTGTTGAATCTGGTCACACACGAACCTCTTTCTGCTTCATTTCTATGTAACAAAGCACAACTCACTAATATAGTGTTCAAGAGCAAATATAACTCATTATATGTTGTTGTAGGTTTCTCCAAAAGGACACGTGGAAGTACACTTTATAGCTTGTGAAATGTTGTAAACAGGAGAGGAAAAGCGTGACGAACAAACAAGCTGTATAAACGGTGCGCGGCGTGCGCAGCCTTTGCGAAGTTACATAATTTTGTAGGTGTACCACTAAGTGCCAGGACACCGCGCGGGGACGACGCATTAGCATCACTTTTGGCAAGTGCCCCCTCCCACCCGGCACAGCGCGTCAACTATAAACCTAAAATGAGTGTCTGGTGACACATGTTTTGTGTCACCACAAAATGCTATATATGTGAAAATTTTGGATTTTTGTATGAATTTTTTAGATTTTTGGTATCAATGAATTGTTGTCAAGTTTGTTTAAGCGGAAAAATGATGCTTCTCTGACGATGCAATTCCTGCACTTTAATTTAGCACCATCACTGGGTGAAAATATAAGATTATTACATACTAACATATCTATCATTCTTGAGGAGGTTTGTTGTTAGTGCTGTTTAAAAATATATTTAAATTGGCAACAATTGAACAAAATAAAGTTTGCCAAGTTAGCCTGCTGGGTTATTTTTGTTTGAAAATAATCCTAAAGTATGTCCCAAAGTGCAGGGATGAGTTTTTCTCTCCTTCAGGACTGCCAGAACATCTGTTTTCCTCCTCTTCCTCCGTGCCACCGTTTCCACACACAGTCCTGCCAAAGGAAAGTGTTCTGGACAGATTTATGGGATGGCACTGCCTGCCACGTTTGTTACTCCTGTCTCCAGCAGCAGGATACATCTCATAAAAGGAGTAGGCTGTGCTTGTCAGACGCCGTGTATCTTGTCAAACAGTCGTATTTGGAGGGGTTTCTGCTGGCACCCACCTCCTTTCCACTACATCCATCTACAGCGATTCTTTCCCTGCTCACTGGTCCAATATGGCCCTGATAAAAAGTCGGAGCTGCAGAGAAAACTCTGAAAGTGTCAACACAAGCTTATCTTCACACAAGCAGTTCAAGCACAAAGATAATCCACTCTAATATTTAAAAAAAATGTTCCAAAATGCAACATTTAGGTGACTTTCAGTGAGTTGGTTCACCACTTTGAACCAGATTAAATTATTTCATGAAATGACGCATTTTCATAAAATTGAAAATATATATGTATATAAAAAAAAATGCGGAATGGTGACCCCAACTTGTTTAAACCATCTCTGTTATCAATGGACAGTTTTGTTTTTAGAAAAATTAGTTGAGAGCTGCAGTTTAAAAAAATAAAGCAACTTTTGATAAGCTATATCTCCTGAGGATGGGTCAGCTTAACGACGTTCATCCATCCTCACAAGTGTAGTTATCAGCAAAACAGTGTTTTCCAAATTAATTAGATTATTATTCAAGAGCTAGATATTACTATTATTATTAGAGTATTTTGTATAAAAACAGCAAAATACATTAAAGATAGTGGTGGAATATTATGCTAAATCTTTTTTTTAGCTTTATATCATGTTATAATGTCATTCCCTCATCAAAAACATATCCAGAGTGTTGCTTTGTCTCATTTACGCATGTTTAAGAAATCCTTGAAACTCCTGTAGCCGTGTGGAGCTGCCTAAACACTTGCTGGTACAAAGCACCGCCTATTAACACAAAGCTCCTCCCTGGAGCTCAGTCCTTGGCCAAGCTCCCTCCCCACAGAGCCCCCCTCCCCGACGCCTCCCCACACATCTTTACCAGACCAGCAAAACGTATCTTAAAAATGGTTGAATTTCACGCTTGCATGGCAAAACATAGCTTCATAAGTATCTAGATTTTTGACTGGATATAATCTGAAACGTCTTCTAAGAGCTTCTGTATTGGTTCTCCAGAAAAGGTACTTTCCAGGTCCGACTTGGGATCATTTGAGTAAAGTTCAACTGTATCCTGAGTTGCCATTTTTCAAAACCAATATATAATGTAGTATCTATATCCAGTATACACCAATATTTACTGTATTACATTACCATGAAATCTGGTATAAGAGAAAAAGCTAATAAATTTTTTGAATATTTCTCTCTCATCAACATGCATGACCTCTCAGGGGTGTTACTGTTTAGCTCAAAACATTAACTGTAGTATTTAGGAACTGTTGTTGAGTAGAGTGGTCCCATTTTTTCAAAAAGAATGAAGAAACTGAAGCAGAAGAGTTTAAAGCCCTTTAGAGTCTCACTGTTCTCAGAAACCTAAAGTTGCTGAAAAGAATGGAAAATGGAACGGGACGTGATTTTCCTGTAAAACGGCTCATCGAGATAATTGATTGTTAGCTGTGCAGTGACCCTGTGGTCAGTCACATGGTTTGTTGCTATTGCATTACACAGCCAGAAAATGTTCCTTTACTGCTGACCAATGACCCCCTGAGGGCCTGAAGGTAATCAGGGTTAAGCACAGAGCACGCCTTGCATTGATGAAGTAACGATAATCCAGTAAAAATCTGCTTCAGCTGCAATAATGACACTTTCAGATTAATTAATCCTGGGCTGCATGCCTTTCTAAAAACGGCTGCGATGCAGGCAGGCCCCTCTCTGTGGATCCCTCCAAAGCCCCGGGCTGCTGGTTTTATGAGGTCTGTAAATCAAAATGTCACAGAAACTGTAAGGTTTCTAAGATTTGGTAGTTTTGTTTTTAAATAAATGAAAAAAAAAGAGGACGAATCATCATGAACCCCACAGTGACAGCAGAACAAATACAATTAAAGTTCTAATGCAAATCATTTAATTACACCATAATCAGGGCTGCTGTCTGAAAGCAAGATTGTTTATGTATATTAACTCCAGTCTACGTATCTCATTATATTTTTGCCATTTAACTCAATCAAAATCTTTGTTTCATTATGATAAATGTGGTTAACTTGTGAAAGGAGCAGACCTGTAACCTAAGAAACAAGACCAGGTCCATCATTAACACCATTTAGCCTTTGAGCAATAAAGAATACATGATCTAATATATGTTCAGTAGTAGTAGGCAGACTGTTTTGCCAAACAGAGCAGCTTTACTCTGTTCTTTGTTCAGTTGAAGACAAACTGTAAAACACTCCAAAACTAGGATGCACCAAGTGCAAAACAAAATGTCAACACATTTTCATTATTTAGCTCACTTTGAATCCTAATTTCCACTAACATTTTATTATTTAGCTCACTGTTCTTACACTGTGCTGATTTGTATTAAATGTTTCATTTAAATATTAAATGTTATATGTAAATAAATCTAAATATAACAATTTGATCTAAAATGTTTACATAGAATTTTTAAATTAAACACGGTTTTTGCCTTTGGTGCGCCGCTTTTGTTAATGTCATCGTTCAATGACAAAAGCAATCGCTAATGCTGCTGAAGATGAGTTTTCATTTAAAATTTTTAATCAAAATGTATTAACTGAAAAAAAAACAATATGGATGGTAACTCAGACATCGTTTGCAACTGCAAGTTTGATGACTCGTGGGCTGTGTCCAAATTTAGGGGCTGCATCCTACATAGGACTCATCGTTTTTGGTCTACGTGGTCTGGGTCCTTTGTTGACCAAGACTGTAAAGCTGAATTTAGGCAAATGTCCAGTTGCCTAGAGAGGGAGCTAAACAGAAGCAATGAAAATCAAAAATAGATCCAAATTTGCAAAATGTTTATATATTAATATTATAAATGAACAAATTTAAAGGGGACATATGCAAAATCCATTTGTTTAGCTGTTAAATGCATTTTGTTGTGTACTTGGAGGATCTAGGAGGCAGAAAAGTTTAATTTAGTCTCTAATTTTTCAGCTTGTTCAGTTTTCTCTATTTTCGATGACGTTTCTGAGTCTATTACATCTAATAATCTGTGACGGAATTACGATATAAGGTCTGCACTTACCAACTACTATTTCCTCGTCTTAATTCTCCTTTAACTCTGGCTCCAACATGTGAGGCGGGATGGACAGGTCTTCTCTTATTGACATCTTTCAATTTAATTGTAAATAAAACGTTTCTGCGTCGCTAGAAAACATAACCCCCTCTCTCAAACTGGAGTGGACCGGTCTGGAAGCAGGAGGGGGGCGGGGCTTGAAGCATCCTAAAGGAACATTATCAAATCCAACTGCTTTAGGAAACACACCAGAAAAATAGTGAAGGAGGAGCTGTTAAAGTTAAAATAAGGAGGAATTCAAACCAAAGCATTGTAGTTCCACTTTAGAAAGACCCCAACTGAATGATTTGAATGTGAAACTAAGGGATTTAAAAGCATGATATATCTACTTCAAAATGGTCCTCCTGTCCCTTGCTTTGTCCACAAATTTGGTCAAGAATAAAAGTTGGCCCACAATGCATCTTAGGATAGGGTGGGCTGTGAAGGATACACTGGACCTGTCCCCCTTATCGGGGGGGGAACATATTTGTAGGACACAATTGGAGGAACCTTTGAATTTGGACAGCTTTTGCTGCATCGCTGTGATGTACTTGGCCTTTAAATTTAGCCTTCGATGGATGCAGATCTTGAATTTGGACACAGTCATTAGCAACATTAGCAACGTTAGCAGCATTAGCTTTTGTCTCAGTATGATGACATCATAAAAACAGCAGCTGCACACCAACAGCAAAGGCTGCATTCCATTCTGAAATACGTAAATGTAACCTTCGACATTTAGGATTTACCTTTCACACTTAAGATCTAGAATTTTACAAAATGAGCTAAAAAAGGAAAATGTCGTTGTATCATTTTTTTATATTTTATTTTACATTTGGCGCCCCATACAAGACGTGATCATAAAGAGATGCTTGAGCAAACAGAATCACCATCTTGGAACCAGAACAGATGAAGTGTTTACGACTCCTTTATATTTAACCAAATCACATCAGTCATTCCAGAGAAAAACAAAACTGTTACTAAATGAGTCACAATATGAGCAAAAACCATGACTTTCAACACTTTTGTCCCTACATGTGGTGCATTTCATGCTCTGTATCTGTAGTTGTGCATTTGTGTCTGCTTTAGTTTAGATCTTTTCCTTGTTTTAATCTTTTTTGTATCAGATTCTCCCTGCCTGGCTATTTTGGGTTAGGATATTAACGGCAAGAAGCATTCCAGGCCCATGTGCTGTGTCCCCTCACCACAGGAGCCATGCAATAAGCTACAAGAAGGAGGCAGGAATCGTTGGATCTTCAGCTCTTTGATTGACTTAACAGCATGCTCAGCCTCCCTGCTGCTCTGCAGAAATTGGGTCTTGGTGCCACTCGGTGTGATTCATTTGACTGAAGCCTCACTCCTGAGCAAACTTTCTGAGCAGCTTGGAAACAAACTGCTTGATTGTTTAGGTGAACCGTCTCTGTCAAATGTGGTTTTCAACAAAGATGAGTAAAACATCTGTCTCTCAGGGTTCATATTATCTCATAAAGTACAGCTGAACAACCACCATCGGCAGATTTTAATCTTTTGTTGGCCTTAGATTCTCAGACATCTTTAGAATCTAACATTATTTGAAGGACTTCATATCACCCACTACAAATGTAAAGAATTATATGCGTAAAATTATTTTTAGAGCCAGTCAGTTATTGATCAGTGTAGCTGAACATGTTTACTGTAATGTAGTAGTAAAAACAGTGTTTCCTTCACTTCCTGCTGCAGGGTTTTATTGATTGACAACTTCTTCCAAAAGCTGCTTCATGTCTGCACTCCGCTGATCAAAAAGAGCAACTCTTTTTTTCTTTATCTTTCCTCTGTTTTACCTTTTGAGATGCCTGACTCAAGAATGAGAAATCTTCAATAAAATACACTATGGACTGAATGTGAAGGAGGCTGTGGTCTTTTCTCCTCTAACATTAAAAGGAAAACTACCTGAATCTGGGTCTATAGATGCATTCCACGTTGGAAGTTAAAAAGTCAAAATGTTCTAATCCACCTCATATAACCGAATAATGTTAAATAAAAGCATAACATAACTTGACAGAAAGTCACTCCAGAGTTTGGAAATGTTGAGAAGTAAGGAAGTTTGAAAATAACTTTATAATCTCAGGCAGTATTGCAAGATGTCACTTTCAGAATATGTGTTGTGGATGACTCTCAGCTCCACATGAAATCTTAGCACAATATCTGTAAAACAGACTGATTTATAGCCCTTTATGAGTTGTCTAATGTTTAAATGTGGCGGCCAAATGTTTGTCAGTTGTAGGCTTATTCAATTGTTCTTTTCTCAAAGTTAAATTAATCTCCACCCAGTGGTTTATGAGATATTTTGCTAACAGACAAACAGAGTTGACACCAATAATAAAATATAAGATTTTAAGCAAAGATAACACACAATGAGTAGAACTTGGAGTATGTTTTGTGAGAAGCTCTCAGCTACAATCACAACAAATTACAACACAATATCTGCAAAACTGAGTGATTTATAGCTATTTTTGTGTTTGCTAGGTTTAGTTGGCTGTGGCGGCCATCTTAAATTGAGTTGTCTCCAAAAACTAATCAGTTGTAGAGGCACATAAAGTGTTTATTTCTTGATAGTTTTATTAAAATCAATTCAGTAGTTTTTGAGATATTTTGCTAACAGACAGACACAATTACAGACATGGGTAAAACATTGCTCTGCCATTAGCAGCATGGGATAAAAATGCAAATAAAATTTAAAAAAATGTGACACATTTCTGTATTGCCTTATTAATCAGTTGAAGCACCTTCATTCAGGAGGAGGAGCAGTAATGACCTGTCTGTTGGCAAAATATCTCACGAACCACTTGAGAGATTATGATGAAACTTTCAGGAAGTAATCACTCATTGTCCATCTACAATTTATTAACTTTTGGAGCCAATCCAATTCAAGATGTCTGCCACAGCAAAGTAATCTTAGTCAACACAAAAATGATTATAAATCAGTTCATTTCACAGAT
Source organism: Cynodonichthys magdalenae (assembly GCA_031762555.1). NCBI lineage: Eukaryota > Metazoa > Chordata > Actinopteri > Cyprinodontiformes > Rivulidae > Cynodonichthys > Cynodonichthys magdalenae. The sequence continues at coordinate 1,803 of JARVJO010030684.1, read as the reverse complement.
GTTGGGCTAAAATTTGAGGTGGTAGTAGCTGACAGTTATGCCCAACACATAACCCCAATAAATCATGTGAGAGCTCACAATATGGAGAGAGACTCTGCAAGTTATTTTCAAAGTTCAGCAAAAATGCCCATAACTACTGTAGTTATCAGAAGATGACTTTAGGCTTAAAATCTGGGATGATTAATAACAGGAAATGAAAGTCGGAGTGGGGATATTTCATTTTAAAAACAGTTTAAAATTAAGAAATGCAAATGATGCCTTAAAGATGTGAAGAATTCTTAGTGTTTCTGTGACTCTGCATGCTACAAAGTGAAGCTAATTTCCAGTCCAGTGTGGACATTGGACTGTGATGGATCACTGCGGCTCTCAGAGTAAAAGGAACCACTGGCCTTCACCTCAGTCTGTTTATTGCTGTTTGCTTTGACTTTCCAGGCAACCGATCATCAGACAATCTGGGGGGAGAAAAACCCATCAGGAGTCGTCCCAGAGATGTAGGAGCTGTGCTTTTAATGGACTTTAAGGCTGCCATTTCTCCTGCCACGTCCCGTGTAATCAGCATCTCACCTGAACACCCATTAGTTTGACTGAATGACAAGGAGGTAATGTTGCAGGTGAAGGTTTATTCCCAGAACAGCCCCTCTCCCTCAACAACACCATATCATAACAACTTCCACTGAATTCATAAAAAAAAAAAAAAAAAAACAAAGTTCTGATCTCACACACAAAATATTCTCCCAGTCCTCATTCGCCTGTACAGATCCAAACTGATGACTCGACTTTTCCCTGGAGGGAAATAATGAGGCAGCTTGTGAAAACGTACGATTAAATGTTCTTCACAGGTTACAGCGGCGCCTTGAATAAACCTGAGCTGAAAAAGGACTGAGGGTTCAGGTAATCTCACATCAGCAGAAAGGATTTTTTAAAACTTTGCTATGTTGCATTTTGAGGCTACAGCTGTTTACATTTTTATAGTTTTTCTCATTAAACACAAGTTCTCCATAAAGACAGAGTGAAAGAAAAATGTTATACATTTTTTTTTATTATTTTTTTTTAATATTAACATGACAGTTCTAAAAGTAATCAAACATTTTTGAACACTGAGATGGTTCTTCTCCCTGACTGGAGTCCATCTGTGATAAATAAAACTGATTGGACATGATTTTAAAAGACACACACCTCTTTACAGAAGACCTCAAAGCTGACAGTCAGAGCCAGAAGAAAACTTTCAGACCACCAAACCAGGGCAGAGCTACAGGCCACGTCTGGCACCTGGTTGGCCACCCCCCAAATAATTGAGTGGGTGGGGGATCTTTGATTTTTTATTTGCATTTAGACTTTAATAAATATTGTTCTCTGATACTATTGTACAAAATACATTTTCAGCTGTGTGTGTTTAAAAATGTCTGATTCATAGCCCTCTGCAAAATTAGCATTAGTTGTTCGCTTAATTTGGGATTAGCATCGGCATTCGACATGTGATCATTTTTTTGCTTTTCCACAACAAATTTAATCTCAACAAGTCCTAAAATGGCTGAATTATAGCCGTTTAAAGTTAGCTGTGGTGAATGTAACAGGGCTACTACATCGCAGGTTTTGCTAGCGTGGGATCCGAGAGGACGCAGCAGGGCCGCTACAGCCAGGAGCTACAACCACCAGGCCCGGGTGGTCGGCCTACCCGTGGAACTATTACAGACGTTGGTGTGTGGACAAGCCAGGGTGAGTCATGCCGAGACGCGGCCAGGGTAGAAGGTCAGCTTCGACAGAAAATAACCCTGAAGACAACATGGAGGAATTTAAAAAATC
>JARVJO010030682.1:0-11677 GCA_031762555.1 Cynodonichthys magdalenae | reverse complement strand
GCGGGGCTAAGTGCACCCGGAAAGGAGAGGAACGCTGACGACCCCGATTGGCTGAAAGGCTCCGTGACGTTTTGTCAAAGGGAATCACTTGTGAATGGAGAGCTCCACCACAGATAAGAAACCGTTCCTCCTCCTCCTCCTCCCCCTCCCGCTGCGCACCGCTATAAACCAGAAGCCCGTGTTTCGCCCTTGTGTTTTGTTAGCAAAATATCTCATGAATCACCGAACGGATTTTAATGAACCTCTCAGAACTTCATTGTGTGTAGGTACATCTACAGCTGAAAAATCTTTGGAGTCAGCACGATTCAAGATGGCTGTCACAGCTAACAGATCTTTTAAAATCGTTCAGATGGTAATTGAATCAGTTCTACAGATATTGAGGTCAATTTAGTTGTGGTAGTAGTTGAGAGTCATTCACAACACAGGCCTACTTCAAGTTGCCTGAGGCTTTAGCATCAACTGCTGGTGCCCATTCTGATCTGTCTGTTAGCAAAATATCTCATGAACCACAGGACAAATTCTGCTGAAATATTCAGAATGTTGTCATTTGATGTAGATCCACAACTGATTAAGATTCTGAGTCAATCCGAATCAAGTTGGCTGCTACAGATAACAGCAAACACAAAAATGGCTTTGACTAAGTTTAACAGATAACGGAATTAAAATGTGATGTAGTAGCTGAGGGTCATTCATAACACATAATCTGAGCAGGACATCTGTCATGATTTTGCACATGCTGCTATTTTAAAAGTTTGACTAAAACAGCTAGAGCTCTATAATTTCTCAAGATTATCTTAATTTAAAACCTGACCAGTGGCAGGTGATATGCATTCTCTCATGGAATGGTGGACCTTTAGTTTTTGTTCTTCTATTTTCTTGTAAATCTCACAATCAGTCATCACACATCAAAAGGATAGCTCGGGTTTAGCGTTTGAAGCCATAAATAGTCAAATCCGGTAAACAAGGAAACGCCTCTAGCTCCAAATTTGGTTGTTATTTCCGGAAACTGCTCATCGGAAAGTGACGAGTCTCTCCGAGCTGAGAGACAGATGAGAGGCGGAACCACAGTCAAATGAGACGGACAGAAGAGCGGAATTTATTCCTCTGAGTTCGGTCGGCTCGGAAACTTCTGAAGCTTCATTTGACTATGCTCGAGGAAAGACTAGATTACGGTAGTTCACTCACTTCTTAACTGTAGTTATTTAGATGTATTTATAGAGTTTAGGAAAAAAGAAAGCGATTTTTATAGAGCTGGTGGGCTGTGTAAAACCAATACATTGGGCTGTAGATGAAAATAGAAACTGACAAGAAAAGCATGTCTCCATCAAAAAGTAAGAAAAAAAAAAAACTTAAACGCATCCACCAACATTAACCTCTCATTATATATCCAAAATTATGATTTAGTGACAGGTATATGAAGTGTATTTCAAACATGTTTAGAAATAAAAAGTTTTTTTATTGAAAGAATGCATGTTTGAGTTTCACATTATTATTATTATTATTATTATTATTATTATTATTATTATTATTATTATTTCCATCAGTGTGAAGTTTAGTTCAATATCTGTGTCCAATATAAGTGCCATTTTTTAATGTCATATTTATCATACCTTTCAAATTCCATATATTATAATTCTAAAAAACAAACACATTTGTCATTTCTGTTCAACCATAGTAAAACAAGTGCTTAACAGTTCAAAAAGTTTGGCACTTACATATTTAACATGTTTTTCTCATATATTGCTTTATATCTGGTTTTGTTACTATCACTCAGTGGAACGTCAAATAAATTGAACAATAGAGAGTTTGTTTCAGGTCCAAAAACAAAAGGCGGAAAAACACAGCATGCCCTCCTGTGGTCTCTTTAGGAAGAGTACCTCTCTCTCTCTCACACACTCACACACACACACACACACACACACACACACACTGAGTGTTCTGCTCTGTTTGATGCTGTAAAGTCCCTCTGTGGGCAGAGACAAATGATCAACAGAAAACTGAAAAAACTGGGCACCTTGGGTGGAATACACTTTCCATTAAGTCTGCTTGTGTTTGTGTGTGTGTTGCACCACCACATCACACAAAACAAACACACAAACCACCATCTCTTTGTGATCTAAATATAGCTGACCTAAAGCTTTACCTGACTGGTGAAAAGTCAAACGTTTACTGATTACCACAAAGAAACTGTTTTTTCTACACTTGCGAGTGTTGATCATAGAATTTAGCCTCTGGTGACACAAAGAGCTAAAAACAGATCCAGTTCTCTTACTGAGATTAGTTTCTGCAGGCTGACGCCAACACATTCTTTATCAAAGTCCACTGACTGTCCAGAAGAGTCTTCAGATTATGTTCAGAAAGAGAGTCTGATCTGAAAATTGATTCATGAAGCAGGTCCAAGTCAACCACTGACCTGGCCAACTGAAACTACAAATACAAAAACCCTATATCTAAAATAAACAGACTCACTATTTCACACATTAAATAATGTGAAATTAGAACTTCTCTGAAGAAATGTTGAAGGTTTGGAGCTGCACTTTTTGTTTGTGTGAAGAGAGCAAAAAGAAATGTTAAAGTTGCAAACAGTCACTCATTGTGGTCACCATGGTAACTACACATCTGTGTCTCACACTCCCATGAGCGGCAGACTGAAAAGTAAGCCTCAAACCAAGTTGCTGTGTGTTTTCTCATGTCCTGACAGATTTTCATACAGAACATAGCAGTTCCTGTTGAAGCACTTGAGTGGAAGCTTAGCTTATTGGTCTCAGCTGGCCCTGAAAATAATGCAATTCTGAATGCGTATCTGCATTTCAGAATTGCTTCCCTAACCACTCTGCCACAGCCGTCCCAAAAAGTCAACTAAAAAGTCAACTATTAAAAGTAAATATATGTACAAGTAAAGTTGAATGAGCAAGATGAACCAGGGTCATGGATGAAGGATAAAGAGAATAGAAAAAAGTTGTTAATTCGATTAAACTTTATTTAATTACTATTCTCATTTGAACTTCAGACAAATTTAACCATTTTAAATGAAAACTCATAATATCTGTATTTTTCTTTCAGGGGCTGCAGTAGATCAGTGGTCTTTGCCATGGTTTCATATTCCTGAGGATTTGGATTTTTAAGTTGCATCACCAAGGGAATCCAGCCCAAAATAAGTTGTCAAATATTTTATGTCAGTTTGCTTTCTGTGGTTACCCCTGCAGAAGACAGCAGCTGAAAAACAATATGATTTCACTGTTAGACAAGTTTAGCTGATTTTTCACCTTTATTGTTGTTTCTGCTACACAGGTTTTAGATATTTTCACTTGTTCCAGCAGCAGTAAAACATTATGGAAGTGAATTAATAATGCTGTAATTGCACAGTTTGTTTTCATCACGTTTAGTTGTGTGTCTTTAGACATGACTAATGAAACAACAGAAACAACATGCAGCTCTGGAGTTTAATGATGACACACAACTTTCACATTTATCACTGGAGATGTCAATATGGACTGTCAATAGCTTCATTCATTAGGATGTGTGTGTGTGCACATGTTTTTTTGCTACCAGGTGGAGACAAAAACTGGGAAAATTGCATCCACGTGGGGACCTAGTGCTCAGTGGGGACCAAAATCATGGTCCACACGAGTTTGGAGGCGTTTTTTTAGGGGGGGTGGGGGTGTAGGTAGGACCGAGGTGTGGATTACGTGTATGCTAGATTTAGATCAAGTAGGTACTGGAGTGGTTAGTTTTAGGGTAAATGGTCAGGGTTAGGCTATAGAAATGACCAGTAAATGAATGGAAGTCAATGGTAAGTCCCCATGACCATAGAAGAACAAACTTGTGTGTGTGTGTGTTGGGGGAGGGGTGTACACGTATATATTTTTGCTACCTAGTGGGGACAGTTTTGTCCATTTTCCTGACGCACACAGCCTGGTGAGGACCCACTGTTCCTTATGGGGACAAAACTCCAGTCTCCTTTTGGGGGTCAGGGGTTCGGTTTAGGACGAAGATATGAATTAAGTTTAGGTTAGGTTCAGGTATGTACTTGGGTAGTTAGGTTTATGGTAAGTAGTTAGGGTTAGGCTATAGTAACAAAGAAATAGCAGAAAACTGCAGAGGCAACAAATGCAAAATGAAACAGAAGAAGACTCTTACACTAAACACATTATGAAGCCCCCAAAGAGGAGCTGAGTATAACTGGACGTGTGCTGATGAGGAAATATTAGACAGGTGACAGTAATGTTGACTGGGAACAGGTGTAAGTGTGACACTGGGGACACTGGCACAGTGAAAATTATAAAGCAGAGAAAACCAACACAGGGACCACGAAACACAGAAAAAAAACATGAAAATCAAAAAGAAATTAACTTAACAAAAAGCACAATGGACCAAATAATAGCAATTATTATAAATCATTAATGAAAACACAGATCCTGACATCAAGTCAGGCCTGTGTCAAACGGCAAGATTATTAAAATTGTTGGCTGATTTTCAAAGACTAAGAGACAACACATGAGGATAAAAAATCCTGGATATACCAGGTTTGGTCCTACAGTGTGTGGTTTACAGCCACACGGCAAGAGATGTCATTCATGAACATTCCAGTGTGAAACCACGTGAGACTTCTTGAAATCTCATGAGACTTTAGATGTCAGAGGAAAAATCTCATGTGACCTCCACTGAGACGTGAGTTCAGAGAAAATAAACATTTGAGACGAGGAAGAAACAATGTTGATCATTTGTGGACTGTTTTTACCAGAGAAAAAAACTATTCAAAATGACTTTTTTACGTCCAGCTGACTTTCTGGTGAGTCATGACAGTTTTTTATGTCTTCTGTAATTTGGATTCCCCTCTGTGTTTACATTATCTCGCTTTCTGATTGGCTGCCCATCACATTCAACATGTTGCGACCTTTGTTCTCAGGTGAACACTACACACATTGTGATATCGGGCCAAAATATCAAACATGTTGAATATCCCCAATGTCAGGTTGGAGCGGTCCCAACGTCCTTCCGAGCCGACTAGATCACTCCTAAAGCTAGGTATATAGTTGACTCGTCGCGCCGGACGCGAGGGTGTGTCCGCCAATAGTGACGCAATCACGCCGTCCCCGCTCCTGTGCGTTGGCGGTGCTCTGTCGAGTGGTCGTGCACCACAAAAGTTTTGTAATTTGGCAAAAGCCGCGCACCATTCAAATAGTTTGTTTGTCTGTCAAGCTTTTGCTTTCCTACTTGCAACATTTGCACAAGTTATAAAGTGCACTTTCACATGTCCTTTTTGGAGAAATCTACAGCAATGTAAACGCATGTATAAATACCACCACTTCCGGCGAGGGTGCGTGCGCTCCAAAGCACCACTGTGACTCAGCCTCAACTCCCCACTCAGCAGGAATATCTGCTAAGGTCATCTTTAGAGCCATCACGATAATCTGGACGTCTTTATAATTGTCGGAAGGGCAAAATTGGGACAGAATTCGGCACAATTATCCTGCTGTGTGACGCAAATCTAGGATATTCAACATGTTGGATTTTTTTGGCCTGATATCACAGCGTGTTTGGTGTTTACCCAAGAACAAACGAGCTTGCAGCCTGTTGAGTATGACATGCAGACAATCAAAAAGCAAGGTGACGTAAACACGGAGGGGAATCCAAACTACAGAAGAAATAAAAAACTGTCATGACTCACCAGAAAATCAGTTGGACATTAAAAGTAATTTTGAATTGTTTTTTTTCTCTGTTAAAAATAGTCCTCAAATGATCAACATTGTTTTTCAAAGTTTATTTACTCTGAACCCACATCTCAGTGGAGGTCACACAACATTTTTCCTCTGACATCAGAATTCTTGCGAGATTTCAAGAAGTCTCACATGATTTCACATCTGAACTCTGAATGTTCTTGAAAAAAAGTCTGTCTGTACAGCTACACTGCAAGAGACAACACACCACACACTCTAGGACAGAACCTGGTATATCCATGATTTTTTTATCCTCACATGTGGGGTCTTTCAGTCTTTGAAAATCATCCGACAATTTTAAAACCTCGCAGTGTGATGCAGGCCTTAACTGTTCTTTCTTAATTAAAGGCCTATATTTAATAAAATTCATCTATTTTTTTACGATTTGGAGTCAACTTTGTTTAATGTAAATATAAGCAAACATTAATTTGTTCTCACTCAGAATGTGCTATTTGGATTTAGTATGTTTGAAGGCCAGTTTGCTGTGGCAGCCATCTTGATCTATGTTGTCTCCAACTTTTAATCAGTGCACAGTTACTTTATTTGTTTCATTAAAACCCACCCAGCGGTGAGGACTCTTTCACCTGGTGGAAGGGGCGTGGCTAACACAGAGTACCAGAGGTTGATAATGTGAGGCATTTATGATTCTAATAATAGTTTACAGGTTGTAATGTATCTACTGCTTTTTAATCTTTAACCTTTGAATATTGCAGAGCCTGAGGCTAAAAAGACGTGAGGGTTTATTTTGTCAGAGCAGACTAAAACATTTTTTGTCTGTTTATTCTGACCTCTGCTTTTAATCCTGAAGGATTGAGGCTGTGAGATCTGACCTGTTTTCAATGTTTTACCACACATTAGGTCTTTGAATCACTTTCAGAGACAAGCTGAAAAATTTAGCTTGGTTAGAATGTGTTGCACTAAAGTGACAGTTGCCATTTGTGTCAGTAAATACTTTTTACATTTTTTAATTCTTTATTGAGTTAATTATTTTATCATGCACTGCTGGTTTCATTGTAACACACAACATAAACATCAATGCTAATAAACTGAAGTTGAAAGAACTCTGTTCACAAATCTTAACCATGACAAATGTTTGAACAATCGATGTTGATGTAAGTAATCATTGTTGTTGTCTGGACTAGCCTGTTGTTTTATAAAAAACATAGCTTCTCAAAGTTAAATTAATATTTAATTTTGATAAGTTGTTTTTTATTAAACAAGGACAAAATGTTAATCGTTGGCCAGAACACAGGTCTTCCAGGCTTTTAGTTTTTAGTTTCAGTACAGTTCTTGAACCTCTGAGACACTCCTAGTGTGTTCAGTAACAAATGTTTACATTTACTGTATGAACATCAGGCTCTGAACATCACTACTTTCAGGTCAAACACTATATTCAAGTTAAAAGTAAATGGTCTTATAGGACCTCATAGAAAATCCTCTTTTCAATTTTCAAAGGTTGATTTTATCCCTTTTATAAAAAGAAATGTCCTGTCTTAAAAAATAAACGATTAAAAAGTGACAGAGTAATCATCTGTGTGTTTGTGTCATGTATGAGAAGAAGAATAGTTCTGTAAGCTGTTTACAAATGCAGCATCAGAGCAGGGAAAATCCCTGTACTGTCCCTAAAATGTACCTGAAGTCTGTCTGGTTACTCATCAGTTTAACGTCATTCAACAATTAGTTTACAACTCGGCTTTCAGCTGACAAAATACAGTTTCATAAAAATTTCTAAAACTAGTATAGGATTTTAATTTACAAAAACTGATTATAATCTTTTATGTTATATTAATTTTTAAGGGTTTCCAATAAGTTCAAAGAGTTTAACACATAACTAAAGATGTTTTTCTCTAAAAAGAACCCCTGAGTCCTAAATGACAAGAAGCAGAGTGCTAGCCAAAAGACAAAATTAGCAAAACTCTAGCTAAGGGTAGCCAGTGGTAGCTACAAACAGCATACATTACTCTAAAAGCTGAGTCACAAAACTAGCTATAAGCAGCAAAATACTAAAACCTAAAGTAAAAAATTTGTATTTTAATGCTAAGAGTAATCAAATGAAGCAAGCAGGAAAACAGCAGTTATAAGCTAAAAGTGACAAAATGTTAGCTACAAGCTAAAATTTAGCTTGTAGCTTTGACATTTAATGTCAAAAGCAGCAAAATTCTAGCTAAAAGACATGAGTTGTAAAAAGCTACCCAAATAGCTAGAAAAAAACTAAAAGTAGGAAAAACAAGTATTTAAATTTTAAAAATAGTCAAATGCTACAATCAGCAAAATAGTAGCTAAAGGCTAAATGTGGGGAAAATGCTAGCTAAAAGCTAAAACTATTAATAGAATACTAAAAGCAGCAAAATGTTACAGGCTAAAATTAGCAAAAATGCTAATGTTTCATAAAGTAGCAAAAGGCTCAGAGCAGCAGAAAAGTCTCTAATAACTAAAAATGGCAGGAGGGTATTAAAGCTAAAAGCAACATAGGAAAACTAAAAAAAAGAGTGTGTTGTATGAAAAGTTTAACCACACAAAGTAGGAAAAAGTAATTAAATTGAAAATATGAAGGGAAACAGAAAAGAGTAATGTGAATGATGAATCAGCATTCTCTGTATTATTGGAGGAATTCAAACTCAGCAAAAAAAATTCCTTAAATGAAACCGAAATTTAAAGGCCCTCAGCTAACAGATGGAAACCTTCTTCAAAACCACCATCCTGTTTGCTCTGAATCATTCCCACTGAGGTTAAACTCCTGACATCAGAAATTAGAAAAGATGCAGTTATTATCTTGTCTATCTGTCACAGACATGAAGGAAAAGCCCACACTGAATACAGTTTGCTTTTGTTGGCCCACATACTTTCACTGTGTAGGAGTCCAACAACTGGAGTGTGTATGCAAATATGCTTGGTGTGTGTGTGGTGTGGTGCAAAAAGAAGCAGTGAGTGTGCAACTGTCAAAGTGAGAGAGTTCATCAGGTTTGAAATGTAAATTTATCCATCTTCATCAAATTGATTTACAAAAGCAGGAGCCCCACAAAACACAACAGTAAAGGCAGAACTATCAGGCCTCATCAGTACGCTAACAGCTTAAAAAATAAACTTGATTATTTGATATGAAACTCTGTTTGATTTACAGGTTGGTGACAGAAGTAGGCCCTGTTGACCTGGTTCCTCACCAGGCTGAGATTTAGGGGACAGACTGTACTACAACACACTTCTTGAGCAGACAGCATCAGCTCAATCTTCAGGTTTTCCTTCACTTCACCCTCTGTCTACAAACCTTTCTGGGTTAGAATCACTGAGATTTTAATATGAGTTCAGGGTTTGCCTTTGCCTCTTTCCCATAAAGCACTGAATGTGAAGAACTCAGGTGACAGTTGTAGCTCAGCCTCTCCCATTTCATCTGCTTGTGGGGTACTTACAGGGTACACAACAGTACTTCCAGTGTACACAACAGTACTTACAGTGTACACAACAGTACTTACAGATGGGTACACACCTTAAGTATTTACAGAGAACATACCTAGTACTTACTTGGTATGTACATAAAATATACTTGGTGCTTACCAAGTATTTGAAATTTACCTAGAACATACAAGGTATTTACAGGTACTTACAGTACATATCCCTGCTTCTGACCACATTTACTCAAATATGGGCTCACATTTGTTTTTGTACACCCATTTAATGACTTAAAACTTTTAAAACACTCACAGCAATAAGACAAAGCACTTGAAGGTTCTAATTTTACTTGTATGTAAGAGTCATTTGTTCTAAGCTAAAATATGTTATTTGTTATTTGAGTTTTTTTTTTTAATTTTTGATAGGAACAGATACAAGAAACATAGATCAAAACAATCTGATGCCTGCATCACAGTGTACAGTATATAGCCATAGTTAATTACGATACGATACAACTTTATTGATCCCTTCGAGAAAATCCCTCTTATGTTTCCAGCAGCAACAAGAACAGAAGGGGGATAGTAAAACAGAAGTTAAAAAAGAATGTATACATATATACATATACACACATATTAACTCATTAATCTCAGTAAAAATGAAAAATAAAACAAAAAAAAAAATTAAATAGTCATTACAAGATCTATTGCACATCATTATTGCACCTGTTTACTGCTGATTACTCACAGTCCCATTTGTGTTGGTAAGGCTACTACTACTACTACTACTTCTGCTCCTTCCATCCTCCTGTCACCTCTCCTCCCCAGAGATGAGTTGAACAGTCTGATGGCGTGTGGGACAAAGGATTTAATTAGTCTGTTGGTCTTACACTTAGGAAGGAGCAGTCTATCACTGAATTTACTCCTCTGTCTGCTGATGACGGTGTGTAGAGGGTGACTTGCGTCATCCATGATGTCCAGTAGTTTGTCTACTGTCTTCCTCTCTCCTACCATCACCAGAGGGTCAAGTTTCATCCCAACCACAGAGCGGGCCCACCTGATCAGTTTGTCCAGCCTGTCTGTATCCTTTTTGGGTATGCTGCCCCCCCAGCACACCACGGTGTAGAACAGGACACTGGCAGCCACAGACTGATAAAACATCCACAGGAGTTTCTTGCAGATGTTAAAGGACCGCAACCTCCTGAGAAAGTATAGCCTGCTTTGTCCCTTCCTGTACACATGTTCAGTGTTGCAAGTCCAGTTCATCTTGCTGTCCAGCCACAGACCCAGGTACTTATATGAATCCACAGTCTCTACCTCAGCTCTCTCAATCAGGACTGGTTTGGACTATGGTTTGGACCTCCCAAAGTCAATGGTCAGCTCCTTGGTCTTTGAAACGTTGAGCTGCAGACGGTTCTTGTGGCACCAGACAGCAAAGTCCCTCACCAGGTTTCTATACTCCTCCTCTCTATCATCCCTGATACACCCCACTATAGCTGTGTCATCAGCATACTTCTGAATGTGACACAGCTCTGAATTGTAGCAGAAGTCTGCCGTGTACAGGGTGAAGAGAGGAGGGGCCAGCACAGTGCCCTGGGGTGCTCCAGTGCTGCTGATCACAGTATCCGACTTGACGTCCTTCAGCCTGATGTACTGCGGCCTGTTGGTGAGATAACTGGTGATGCAGGTGACCAGGCAGGGGTCCACTCTCATCCCATTCAGTTTCTCCTGTAGCATCAGGGGCTGGATGGCATTGAAAGCACTGGAGAAGTCCAAAAAGAGACTCCTTACTGTGCCATTCCCCTTATCCAGGTGCGAGTGGGCTTGGTGCAGCAGGTAAAGGATGGTGTCTTCTACACCTGCCCGGTATGCAAACTGCAGGTTATCCTGGGCATGTTGTGGTCTGAGGAGACCAATGAAGAGCCGCTCCATCGTAGTAACACATGTCTCTAGAAAGACCTTTAACAGTTTGTTTAAATGATGGTTAAGATCAACAACAAATGCAATAAAATGTTGAAAAAGATAAATAAAACAATGTATTAAAAAATGACTGTTACAATATTTTAAAATGAGCACAATAGTGGTTCATCTTTATTGGTTCATTTCTATGATTAATAGTTTGCTACTGTGTTAGAGTAATGGAAGCAACAAAATTCAGAATCAGCTTTATTGGCCAAGTATGTTGACACACACAAGGAATTTGTTTGTGGCTGATGGTGTCTCTCCAATACATACGACATACAATATACACAGTGATAGAAGCACATTAGCATGAGACATAAACATTATAGAATGTGGATTATATACAAATAATATATACATAGTATGTACAGTAAGCGTGCTCGTCTTGCCCAAGGACACAACTGAGACAACTGGAATGGGGGATCGAACCGACGACCTACCGGTTCCAGGATGACTCCCCTAACCACTCTTCCACAGCCACCCCATGTAATCCTCTCCTTCTCAAAATTATCCTGGCTGCTGTCACATGTCCGGTTGAGACCACTGAAAAAACTTTCTTTGAAGTGTCCGGCATTTGGGATCTGTCTCCCAGCAAACACAGTTCTGGAGTCC
>JARVJO010030681.1:0-11677 GCA_031762555.1 Cynodonichthys magdalenae | reverse complement strand
TGTTTCCTGGTGCCTCGTGCTCTGCTCGCGCTGCAGTAGCAACACGTTGAAAATGACGATCATTTACAGAAAAAAAAGTGTCGGATATTCTTTATCATAACTTTGGTTTTACATGACCTATCAACACAATTCAAAAAGTGGTGTAGGTTGTACGAAGTTTCTACTTTGAAACACACCAAGTCATGTTGTAAAAATGTGGGTTAGCTACAGAGCTGCTCCCCTGCTAGCTAGCTGCAAACAGTTTGGATTTTCTGAACAGAGGGGTTCTCATTACTCATTGAGACTCGCCTCGGTTCAGGAAAAGTCGTTCACCAAAATAAACAAACTTTATTTACTTTTAAATGAAACCAGTTCATCTTAGCAGATAGGTTAAAGGAAGAGTTTATCAGTGCTTAAAAAGTTCTGAGGATTTTTGATGGGAACTGGACCAGATGCTACAGGACTTTCTGTGACTTTGGGATCTACCACGGAACTTTAATTTCTGTGTGAGGCACGAGACCGTAAACATCTCAGTTTTGGAAAGTATGGAGAACATTATGAAGAAAATCAGATTTGTCAAAACAAAATAAAACAAATAAAAGTGCACTGTACCTCCACACATCACTGCTCTTGGAGAAGAGCGAGTGCTTTATAACCTCTGGGGCCATCCAGGCGTACGTCCCGGCGGCGCTCATCTTGGTGGTCTGGTGCCACTCTCTGGCCAGACCGAAGTCTGTGATCTTCAGGATTTTCCCGCTCAGGTCGTCTCGCTCCACTGGCTGCAGAATGAGGACTGAGGAGGAGGAAGAGGAAACACACAAATAAGGTTTTAATAATGTTTTACAATGAGGCACTCTGGAAAACACAATATAAGGTTTTCAAATTTTATTTTTTTAAAATTAACTTTTAAAAACATCATCCAACCTTCATCTATCCATCCATCCATCCATCCATCCGTCCTTCCATCTGTACGCCAATCTATCTGTTCATCCATTATCCAACCTTCATCTATTCATCCATCCATCCATCCATCTGTACGCCAATCTATCTGTTCATCCATCATCCAACCTTCATCTATCCATCCATCCATCCATCTGTACGCCAATCTATCTGTTCATCCATCATCCAACCTTCATCTATCCATCCATCCATCCATCCATACGCAAATCTATCTGTTCATCGTCATCCAACCTCCATTCATCTATCCATCTGTACGCCAATCTATCTTTTCATCCGTCATCCAACCTTCATTCATCCATCAACCTGTACACCAATCTATCTGTTAATCAGTCATCCAACCTTAATCTATCCATCTATCATCCATCCATCCATTTGTATGTCAGTCTATCTTTTCATCTGTCATCCAACCTTCATCTATCCATCCATCCATCCATCTGTATGCCAATCTATCTGTTCATCTGTCATCCAACCTTCATCCATCCATCCATCCATCCATACGCCAATCTATCTGCTCATCCGTCATCCAACCTTCATTCATCGATCCATCCATCCATCCATCCATTCATCTGTTATCCAACCTTCATTCATCCATTCATCCATCAGTCTATCTGTTCATCCGTCATTCAACCTTCATCCATCCATCCATCCATCCATCTGTACACCAGTCAATATGTTCATCTGCCATCCACATATCATCCATCCATCCATGTGTTAAAGTAATAAATGAACAGATGAAAAAACACATCTGTCTGTTTCTCAGCTGCAGGTGTCGTCTGTTCTTTGAGCTGTTCAGGTTTCTGTTGCCGTGTTTGAAGATCATTTATGTCAATTTAATGAATCTGCACCCAGGTAAAGTTCAACTTCCAACTTTCTCTCTCTCCTCTGTACAACTTCCTCCTTTATTTCCGTGAGAGGGATATAACTATGGAAATATTTGGAGTGTACACAGTTCAGCTGAAGTCAGGTGGGGGCTGTTCTCTCCTGTCACTTATCTACAGGCTTATGCAAAGGGAGGCGATACAAGCCTACACACACACAACAGCGTCTTTGTTTACACACGCACGCACACACACACACGGGGAAAAAAATCCTCACGTGATGAAAGGTGTGCCTTTCTGTTCTGTCCACAAGCTTGGTTTCAGTGAGTGCGAGCTGATCTCCACCAGGCCGGAGACATTTATTTATTCAGGTGATGCAGACAGAAAATATCAAACTGTTTACGTAAAGTAACACAATCAAAAAACCTATTTACACAAAGTTCTGACATATTACAGTCCATCTATGGCATTTGTGATGAAAAAAATTAAACCCACTTTAGTTATGAAATCCTATAAATAACAAACTTTATTTCTGCATCGGCAACAGGTAAGATGCTGCCTGTTCATAAAGTTTTTTTTTTTTTTACATAACCCTTCTTTAAAATAAATCTCAATCTAACGCGGTCATAATTTAACACATTATTTTGCTGTAGATTATAACTTTTTTTATAAAACAGACTTGTTAGAACAATAAAAGTACAGAATTTTTATCACTTTTCATGGTTGACGTGTTTCTAAACAACACAGTTTCATTGGCAGTCGATTTTCGTTTTTTTATATGGTCCTGTTTGTGTTAACTCCCTCACTGTGTTTCTGAGACGTAGCAAAACATACAGCTCTGAGGCTATACAAGAGATGAGTATTTGGTCTTGTGTGGGTGCGTTTTTGTCTCAGTTCTTCTTTCCTGGTTTGTTTGATTGCAAATATGAAGCAGACCTATTTGGGGAAAGGACATTCTGTATGTTGGTGGAGGTTGGGGAGGAAACAGAACTGGGGGTGGGGGGAAGCAAGGTTCATAGAAACACAAACAAAAATGCCCTGAAACTGGTTGAAGGCCTGTTTACAGAAACTGAATATGAAAGTGAGACAGCACACCCTCTCCCACCTCCTCCTCCTGCTTCCTTTCATCTTTATTACATCTTTATCCTAAGATCATCTCCACGCAGCTTGTAACACCACCTGCATCGTGTTCATTCATAACAGCTCAGGCTGTTTGCTTTCTGACAGATTTTCTTCCGTACATCATAAATGCAGATTGATGTGTTTGAGCTCGGCTGGCAGCTCAGACACCTGAAAGGCAGCGACAAATAAATCAAACCAACGAGGGCGTCGGAGTCATCACAGCACATTTTATCAGAAAAAAAAAGAAATCAATGAAAACATGTTTTTTAGAAAAAACTGTGATGCCAGCGATGTTAGAAATGTCACCTTAATGTAGACTTTATAAGATTGAGGAGGAATGCAGACCTCATTGTTTAGTTTTGTTACGATACATGCTGTGAGAGGGTTTAAAATACAAACACAAGTCCTTTGACACGTTAATAACAACTCTAAGACTAGTAAAAATATCAGTGAGGAAAATGGGGGGGCAGAATTGATTTTATTGTCTGTGGTTGCATCATTTACTAATGAAGAAGAGGTGCTGGTCTGTAAACCACAGAAGAAGATGCAGTGGGTACAAAGTACAAGAAAAATGTAGTCAAATTTTGAAAGTTGGCTACATTTTTATATATATATATATATTGTTTTATGCCTGTTTTGAAATAAAGATTCTATTATTATCTATTGTATCAAACAGAAAGTTTGATGAACTCCAGAAATGTATTTCTTTAGAAAATATAACTACAAAAATACATTAAAACCAATCAGAGATAGGATAAAATCGAGGCGTATTTGATACAATAATTTAAACCAGTCCTAACGTAAAATAAAAAGCAACAGAACTGAATAGCATCTCTCAATGTGAAA
This sequence comes from Cynodonichthys magdalenae, assembly GCA_031762555.1. NCBI lineage: Eukaryota > Metazoa > Chordata > Actinopteri > Cyprinodontiformes > Rivulidae > Cynodonichthys > Cynodonichthys magdalenae. The sequence goes on along the minus strand of JARVJO010030681.1, from coordinate 7,952 downwards.
ACATAAAACAAATAAATTGTAAAACACTCAAACGTCTCAGCCAGATGAGTTCCAATGAATAATAAAAAAGCTTAATATCAGGGATTTTGAATAAATATACAAATGTCTTGCCAAAGTATCTTTCAAAGTGTTGCTTAAATAAAATAACTGCTTGCCATACATGCACCTCTCTTCTCTGCTGCAGCTATTCCTGATGTAAAGGTTTATAACTAAGGACAAAGTTTTTTGTCTTGGCCTACCTCAGACTAGCCAACAACTCATCAATCTGGTCAGAATAAAAAAAATTTTCACCAAATGGAAGGTGTTCAATGAGCTATCTACCGCACACAAAATAAACTGTTCATAATATTTCCACAGAATCTCACTTCAGAAGATCAGAACTGTCTTAAGTCCTAAATGTGCACTAATAAGTGATTCTATACATAAAAACGGGAAAGTTCCATGTGCCGTTCAGGATGGTTGGTGAAAAAGTTTCACCATTCTGTGGCTGCTATATTTAGAACCTGCTATCAGAGCCAGGTGTTTGTCAGGTGCCTGAATCACCTGCTAACTGAGGAGTTTCCCACAGAGAGCAGTGCAGCAGCAGCTTTATTTTTCCTGCTGCCACTCCTCCAACCTTGAACCCTGACCTGAGCTGACGCTTTCATTCTAAATCACCTGATACTGGTTAGAACGGAGAACACGCTATTTTAGAGCGCTTGCAGATTTCTCACTTCATCAGAAGAGTCCGAGTGACAGTTAAAAACACAAACACAAGAGTACACAATGTTCTGGTTATGGTCTGGAAGCTCTTTCCAGGTCAAACCCAGTTCAGATGTGTTTCATTAAAACCCACGTTTAAACACCAGATACTGAGGTGTTGCACAATGTCTGCATCCTAATTACCAGGTAAACTTTGGGGGGGCTGTGGCAGAGTGGTTAGGGGAGTCATCCTGGAACCGGAAGGTCGCCGGTTTGATCCCGTTCCAGCTGTCTTAGTTGTTGTGTCCTTGGGCAAGACACTTCACCCCCGATGCCTCTGATGTATGTCCCATCAGTGTATGAATGTGATTGGCACTGATTAGTCTCCATAGATGATTGTACATGTTAGCTTTGTAGAGATCTGGTAGAGTGCTGTGTGAACGGGTAAACGAGGACACAGATTGTAGTGTAAAGCGCTTTGAGTATCCTGGTTGGATAGAAAGGCGCTATATAAGTACAGTCCATTTACCATTTACTTATAATAAAATCCTAACAAATTTTAGACCAAAGGCATTTAAAACACTCTTTTATATGTCTATATTTAAAAAGATTGTTTAACAAATAACAGGTTTTGAAAAACTATTATATGCAGCAGCTTTAAATGAATAGTTGTGTCTTTTTACAAGCTGCTCAAATATCCATTTCATCACAGACCAGCCTCCAGGGAAAATGCCGTCCTGCCTCTCTCTGCCGCCTCGCCTTAAATACACAATGCTGCAGCCATCAGCTGTTGCGGAGCTTTGGGCGTAACTGTCTGAACAATCAGCTGAGAGGTTTACAGTCAGCTGATCAGGTGCTGCAGGTGGAGCAGCCTGCCTGACGAAGCTTAACGCCGTTTTCATTTTCCTCTGTTTGTTTTTCAAAAAGCCTTTTTCAGGAGCTTTAAAATGAGAAGGGAGATTATCGTTGCTAATTACAAGAATGTATTTGTTTATTAGGTTGTAATAAAACATTTTTAAATCCTTGAGATATAAGCAATCAGCAGCTATGAGTTCTGTATTTAAAAGGTATTAGTGAGGCTTTTGTTTTGGGGATTTCTGCAGAGCTTGTTGATGGTTTTTAAGTGATAAATCCAGACATACGTTTCTTTTCTTTTCAAATTTTAGAGTTTGTCTTGAAAATGTCCACAGGATGAAATTTCAACAACCTGAGATACCCACAGTGTTGCAACCTGCCAGGCACTGATAAGATGGGGGCCAACACAGCCATTGCCAGTTTTACATGTTAAAATATTATAGATTATAATTAATTATGTTGGATTATTCTAAAGTAAAATTTCAGTTCAACTGCTTGCATTCAACATAAAACCAAACTGACGAGTTATTGGTTAATTTGAGTGACCTAAAGTGATTTGCTGGTATTGGCCCAGCTCAGATGGACCAATGACTCGTCACACACTCAGATTCAAACTCTGTTTCTCCAGACTCCAAACAATCTGTAACAAGTGAGACAAAAACTGTTCTAAACTTTACCACAGAAGACCACTTTAAAAAAAATCAGAGCTGATTGCCCACTTTTGCAGGGTGGGATGTTTTCTTGCCTGAACAAAACTATAAAGGATCACTGCAACAGTTACATTGATTTTTTACTTGCTCCATCATCTTGTGATCCATTTTTATCTGCAACTATGACTAACATTGTAATAGGGAGTCTTGCCGTACTTCACATCTGTATACTTTATTGGTTAAATTTACAGGGTACCAGTTCCAGTGCAGCTTGAGTCACTCAAGGTGAGTTAAGCACTTGACAAAGGTGTCTCATGTGTACCACTTGTTAGAGGTTCACATTTTTTCTGCATGTCTGAGGTCAATCTGGGATTCATTAACCTCCTAGGACCTCGCGGCCCATATGTGGACAAAAATGCATTGCAATGCAAGAGTTCAGGTCTTAGGAGGTTAAAGACAAAATACCTCTCAATTGAGTTAGGAGCAGTAGGAGAAAAACTTGTGACACAGGATGGCCTGCATGAACAGATGATGGATGGATGTGAAAACGTGTTTATTTACCGTGACTACATGTTTAGACCCAGATAGAAGTCAACCAATAACAACATCAATATGTTTGAAATGGTAGAAATGTAAGAGAGAGTCATACAACCACAAGTATGCAGCGCTGGGCTAAAAGATGTCATTTATTCGGACGCTCGATCTTTCAGCCCCGATTTCAGGAAGTACAGTCAGTTTTAACATTCCTCTTCAAGACCTGACTGCCCAGTTTCATTACATCATTTGGGCCCACCTAGAGGCTGAAGCCAGATCTACCTACACTATTCCTGCCCTAATGTACAAAAAACAGTTTGTATTATGTGTTGTGTTTCAAAGCATGTATCTAACTAAAATCATCAATTTAATCATAAAAAATAATCACACAATAGCTTATCAAAAATATATCAACATTCACCTAAAAAAGTAGAGATGTGAATGTATTTAAAATCAGTAAGTAAGATAAAACCCATACATTTCTTCAGATGGATGATGGCCTACATGAACAGATGATGGATGGATGGATGGATGGACAAAGTAAACCTGGACTTGGACTTTCCCTCTCTTGCTCATGTAAGAAAGGAGGAACTTGATAAATGCAAATGATCTAAATGTCACACAGCTTTTCAGTCACACCACACGGCCTTTTATCATAGGCTTAACTCAACCCTTCTCAGGTCAACTTGGTACAGCTTCAAGCTTGGTTCTTAGAACTTGGCTCAGGCTCCAATAAAGCCGAGTCAAGCTGAACATTTGAAATCAACAGACTGAAGCCATTGATTTGCCAGAAAGACGTCAGTCATGATTGTCTCCTTCACAAGAATCAAACCCACTTTTTAAAAACCTCACAACTATAACATTTGTTTTTTGTCATTTACTTCTTACATTATGTTTATGTACATCCATTAGCATTAACACTACCGTACTATGAGGAGGTGCCGACGTTTCCATGCTTGTTGGCTCGCAACAGAATTCAGATTTTTGAGATCCAACCTGCAGAAGGAAGGTGGCCTCCGCCTGGCTGCACGGGCGGCGTTAATCAAATATTTTCCACATTTAAATTCCATATTAGCCATTTCTCACTTGACGCGTGACCTCGTTGGTGTCACTAAAAAAATTTTGATGCGGAGTGTCCAAAGCTTTTTCAAAAAACCCAATAATGATGATGATTTGGATAAAACAGGTGAATCGGGAGTGTGGCAGCAGTGCGCAGATTCAGATTCCAGAACAACATGAAGACACAGGAAGTAATTTGTCCGAGGCAAAAGTCCAAAACCTGCAGCGAGCCCCTTGAGTGCGTTCAGGCCACAGCAGGTGACCTGTTCAGATTTTAAATGTGATCGTTTAATTTCCTTGGTTATGTAGTTATTGGGACCACAATCAGGGCTTTTTTTCCCCCACAGATTACAAGTTACAATGTTCAATAACAATAATGTTCAGTAACAATAATCATTTTTTGACTGTCAGTCAAAGTTACAGACAAATTGAGAACAAACTCTGCTTGGCTGTGATATTGGTAAAAACCGTGGCAGAGGATGTTGAGTGTTTTGTGACTTTATTTCACTTGTCTGCATCGTGTTGACCTGAGGGGAGATGAAGCGAGTCTTGTTAAGAATGGACAATGGAGGAACGGCTCGTAACAATGAATACTAGACCCGTTCACTCACATCTCCTGTGTTGATCCAGTCCAGACTGCTGTGTCATTAACTTGTTGCTGTGATAACAAGAGCAGAGGTCACAAACTGAAACTTGGAGAGAGAGAGAGAGAGAGAGAGAGAGAGAGGGCAGCTGAGACCTGAACGCCCTCATACCTCTATGTGAATCCTCTCCTGTCCTGTTTTTTTTTTCTTCCTGATTTTTTCACTTTTTTCATGCCAACTGTTTAACAAGCAAAAAACATCCATTAGGAGGTGAATTTCTTAATGAATCCAAATGTTGCACTCCCCAAAGCATTCAAAAACAAAACTACATTTCACAAAACGTGACATTTAATTTTTAAAGCAATGTTCACAGCTACAAATCTGATTCTTAATTTCCATGTCAGTCTTCATCAGACCACTTCAACGAATTTAAAAATGCCTCACCAACATATTACTCACGTCTTCCTCAGAGCTTGTTAAACATTGTTAATTAAAGCATAAAAACAGGGTTTTAATGACATATCCCAGAATGCATTGGTTTAATTAATAGTTAAAGGACAAAATGCAATAAAATTACACAACACTCCCACAAGTACTGTACACCGAAAAAATAATGAAGTTCTAGAGTTTTTTCTTGAATTTTCTCTTTTCATTTCTCTAAATTAAATGTCATTTAACCATCTGAGAACATTTAGATAAAAAAAAACATTCATGAAAATTCCAATATTTCTTATGTCCTTCCAGATAATTTTTCCTCATTTCCCTTCAGATTCCTCCACACATTAAAACATGCAACTTTTTCTGTGATGCAGAATCCTTAAATCAGATAACTTTTCAGTTTCCAAACACCTTCCTCTTCATCTCTCTGCACATTAGGACCTGCTGGATGTTTAGATCTGCTGTCTGTCTCAGCACATCAGCAGCCTGACAGACACAACAAGGGCCCCATGTGGAGCAACACAGACTGGATTTAAGCTCATGGGATGCTGAGTAGCTGGTCCATTATCCTTTGGGGAAGACAAAACCTTGACAGTAAAATAATAAAATAAAAAGGAACCACCTCCTCTAACATCCCTCCTTATGATTGCCCCTCACCATCATCCCATCAACACCTTATCTTCCTGCTGCCCACAGCTCAACTGTCTGCTGTCGCAGCTTTCGCCTGCCTCCAATCACAACACCACAAAAAAAAAGTAGTAGATGAAGTAGATGGTGAGTAGGGTGGGTTTAATGGTTCTTAAAGATGAAGAATGAGGACTGGAGGGTAGATAGAAAAAAACTAAATGATAAGGAAAGCTGTAAGAAGAATGACAAAAAATTCAGAATAAAGATGGGTTAAAAAGGCAGGAAAAGATGAAAAATGAGGAGAAGAAATGCTACACTACAAGAAAACAAAAAAGATCAAAAGAAACGAGTAGAGTGAATGTTTTGGCTTCTTAACACCTCAAATTTTGGATCAAATTTCAAACAGCTTCAAAAACAAGTTCAGAAAACGATTAAAAATAGAAACATTAAACTCTTCGACTTTTACGTCTAATAAAACCTTTCAGTTTACGTACTAAAACTTATGCGACAGATTTTTGTCTTCTTGGTGGAAATAAGTTTTAACCTTCACTAAAGAGCATGCATGAGACGTGCATCAAACCCACTGGATTTCTCCTTTTTCCTCAGTGCTTTCACACAGCAGTTGTAGTGACTGAGCTCCCGTGTCATCGATACCCCAGCCTGGCTCTGCTGGCAGCACCACGGGCCATCGAGGCTCTAATCCAGAACGGTTCCTCCCTGCAGCCACTCACTTTGTCCCGGCACAAACACAGCTGCCAGATTCGTGCGACCAGGCGGCTAGTCTTTCAGAGGAGATGGAGGTATTAAATTGAGGCGGCTTTCTTCAGTGTAGAGGATGTATCTGTGTGGGTGTGTGAAAATGAGAGTAGTGCTTAAGAGTGTGGGAATCCATGAAGGTTTGAGCTCTTTTTACTCCTCTTATAATCTAACTTTGGTGCAAACTTTTTAGTTTAACCATCTGGAAGAAATGCACATTGCTTGAAGTATTGCTTAATACATTTTTAAGCAAAGATTTTGTGCTGTCTGTTCGCACTCAGGATATGTGTTGGGGATGACTCTCAGCTACTACCACACCTCATTTTAGTTCATTACCTGTAAATTTGACTGGGTTATAGCCTTTTATGTGTTTGATAAGGTTGGTTAGATGTGGTTGCCTTTTTCTGTACATCTAAAAAATACTTTCTGCAAGTTACATTAAATTCTATACATAGCATATTTTGCTAACAGACAAACACACAAAGGCACAAGCTGTTATAGATTAAGAAACTTGTACTTATGTTTTGTTGTAAAGCCGTAAGTTATTATTGAAGAGAGCTGACAAGAACAAGTTTCAAAACTGAACAGTTTGTCATAAAGAAGCTAAGGTTCACTCTCTAAACAAAACATGGACCTTATCTTCAAATGTTTGCATCTTAAAGGGGGAGTATTGTGTAAAATTAGCTTTTTTGACATTTGTATAACATTATAATGTCATTCTCTCATCAAAAACATACCCAGAGTGTTGTTTTGACTCATTCATGCAGGTTTGAGAAATCCTTGAATCTCATGGTAGCCATGTGGAACTGTCTAAATGCTTGATGGTACAAAGCTCCGCCTATTTATAAAGCTCCTCCCTGGAGTTCGGTCTGTAGCTGCGCTCAAGCCCCACAGAGCACCCCTCCCCAAAGCATTGTTTTACGAACATGCTGAAGTGGAAATGTTTTAAAGGGGCAATATCTTGTAAAATAACATTTTTGAGTTTTATATCATGTTATCCTCTCATTAAAAACATGTCCAGAGTCTTGCTTTGACTCATTCATGCATGTTTGAGAAATCCTGGGCTGTCCTGAGGCAGCCAGGCAGGAGAGCAAAAACGACCGGTTGGGTCTAGAACCGCCTTTTGGTAATATCTCCTCCTCTGGGCTGGGTCTAAGAACCGAGCTTCCGCATCACAGAGCACACCTCCCCACCCCCCGGCACCGCCCCGTGACTCCTGCAGGCTCTCAGCAGCAACAACTAGCAAACATCCGGTGAAAATCATGTCTGCTAAACTCTAATACTAACAACTTCTCTGTCCAGTCCTCTTCAGATTAAAGATACCTTTGAGGGAATGTATTTTCAGATGCCAAGTAAACTACGCTGAGCCCCCCCCGCGCGCGCACCCCACACCCACCCGTGACTCAGTCTATCGGCAGCACTTATAGTAAAAAAACACCGTCTTTCACTGCAGTTAGGCTGAAAACCAACTCACGTCTTGTTCACATCCTTGTTTTGGTCTATGTGTTCAGATTGTAATTTATATTATGATCAGTGTGTCTGTGAGGATGACTGAAATAATGTTACCAGCTGAAACGTCCTCTCTGTAATCGCTCCAATTCTTTACAAAACATGCTTTCCGGTCCGACAGTAAGGTTCATATGTATCTTGAGATGCAATTTTCCAAAACAGATATTGTTTAATGTTGCTTCTTTAATTATTATTACAACAAAGTCTGCTCCAGACTGTAAACAGTCCTGTAGAGAAGTGGCTGTGATGACGCTGAAAT
>JARVJO010030680.1:0-11677 GCA_031762555.1 Cynodonichthys magdalenae | reverse complement strand
CCTCTAACCACTCAAACACAGCCACAAAAACCAAACTGTTTTGCCCACCGGTGGAACAAAGACTGCTAAGGGGTTAATGAAACTCTCAGAAAATAATCATTGGTTGTCCATCTGCAATTAATTAATAGTTGGAGTCAACCCAGTTCAAGATAGCTGCCATAGCTCTTGGCTATAGCCAGCACAAAAATGTCTGTAACTTAGGCAGTTTATAGATACTGAACTAAAATTTGACATAGTAGTTGAGACTTGTTTACAACAGATCCTGTAAGTCTTATGAAATATTTGTGAAAACCTTAATTTGTAAACAGCATACACCAAATATACTTTAACTCTCACTTGTAAATACATAACACCATCTGTCAAACCCAAACTAATTTAAACATTTTGGTTTTTTTACAATTTTCAATCATCTTCCAGTTTTTCTCCTTGTCTCTCTGCTTGTCTGTGTGGCCTGAAGGATTAAATGTGTTTAATTAAGTGTTGATTATACGACGGTTGGCACAGCCCAACCAGGATGTCTTCATCGTGTCTGTGCACCTGTCATCCCCCTTTCTACACCCCCTCCCCCACTCCCCGCATACACAAACACACATCACATTGTTTAACCCATATTTCACACCCTCTCGTCATTAATGTTTTTACCCTGATTTTAATCACAGACAAAAATATTGCAGTAAATCTATTTCCTTTGAGACTTGTTTGTGGGTCAACAGTATTTTCTCTAAAGTGTATTAAATACACAATGCACCTCATTTTTCTTAATAGATCATACAGTGAGCACAGCTTTCCATGCATCACTACTGAGCTTCTTTATCCTTCAACACACTGCAGCTTGAGAAAACACTGAACACACAAGCAAATATATTCTGGAAACGAGTGCAAGATTTCAAATCAAGGAAACTGTGACAAAAAAACCCAAGCAAAGGTAAAGAGTACTGCAGCTGGTATATGTTAAATCAGTAGATTTCCAAAGTATTCAAAATGAAACAAAATCCAATGCATGAATTCCCTCACACAACTATGAACACATCTGCTTATTAAGCACATTTATGATTGTGAGGTGAAAGGTCAAATTAAGTGAAATTGCAACTATCTTTTTTTTTTTGAGAAATTGCAGTTAGCTGTAATGTGAAGAACTAACCTGTTGGATCAGAGATTCATCTGTTCATCTTTTAACATGCAAACTTAGCAACAATTTGCCAAAAGATACTGATTCAGTGCAAGTATTTGGATCCGCCCTAGTAGAATATTTAATGATTTATTAACTGAATTTCACATACACATTTATATTTTATACTTTTATGTTTTAATGGGTAAATCAGGGCTGGCCTGTGGCATAGGTGGTATAGGTAAATGCTAGGGGGCCACAAATGGGGGATGGGAAAAAAATGATCAGAGTATAGTTGATTTAATCTGTAGAATAATCACTGGTTATTCAGGTTAACGAAGGTAACTTGTTCTGTGGGTTTCTCTGTTTGCTTTGTTACCACATGAGGATGTTTTGTGATAAAAGTATCATTTGATGCATCAAGACTCACTACTGGTGCTCAGTGTGTAAATATAAAACAAAATAAAAGAAATGGAAGTGTGTTTTATTTTTATTTATGTTTTATTAATCCCAGGAATTTAGAAAACTGCTCTTCAAAGGGCTGAAAAATGCAGAGTTTTGAGTAGATCCTTTACTAAATCCTCAGGAGAGTATACCCCTGGAGCCCCCCAGAACTGCTTCACTACACAGCTGCTCCTTAACATGAACAAGTGTTCCTCATTGCTGTCAGCAGATGCTGGCAGGTATGAGCAGACGTTTGGTATTTTGTTTCAAATTAATTATAATGTTAAATGTTTTCATTGGACAACCTGGTTTGTAAAGATAAAAAATAATATCAAAGACAAAACTACTTAATTGTGCATGTGAATATATGAAAATTGGCAATGAGATTTAGAAAATTTCACAAGGGGCGCCACCTGAAATCTTGCCTAGGGCGCCAAATTGTCTTGGGTCGGCCCTGGGGAAAACTGTAATTTTCATATTGTTGTGATCAATTGTAATTCTTTACTTTAAAAAGTTAGTAATCAACCAGTCTTTATTTAGATTAACACATGCCTCAAGAAAACAACACACACACCTAAAGTTTTAATTTCACAGCGTCGCAGGAACCAATGCCTGAGAATCAAGTCATTTATTTACCATATCATTTTATTTACACAGGATCATGACCTGACTCTAATACAAAACTCTTTATAACACAAAGCTTAAGATAATTGTGTTCAGATCTCAACCAGAGGAAGACTCTTGGTGAAAGTGCCGTAAGATGGTAACTTTACATTTTTGCAAATAAAAATTCAAATCTGAGATAATTGGTTTCCAGAGTCTAATTTGGGCATTCAATTGGCCTTTCAATGACCTTCATTTTTTTCACACCAACTGAGCAGAAATGTTGGTTATCAGTATGTTTCAGCAATTATTTTATTTGTTTGGAAGTGTTCTTTAGGCTGTGGTTTTGTGATGTCAGGTTGGAACATGCTGCTGGAACTGTAAAGAGTAAAAAAAGACAAAAACAAAACAAAGAAATGGGGAAGAAAAAGATTTGGGTATACAAAAAGGGGACAATCTATTTGATGTAGGGGGGAAATGAAAGGAATGAGAGAAAGCAGGGCAGAAAAATGCAGAGTGTTAATAAGCAGAGGAAGAGGTGAAAACGAGTCCAAAAACTTATTTTAACCAGCAGTGGGAAGATGAAAGCGAGAGTCTTTTCTTTTTTGTCTCAGTGTGAAAATAATCACTGCAAGTGCAAGTGTTTTCAAACGTGTGAGAAAAAAAACATGAATAATTATCATTTGAACAGGAGCAGGGCCTAAGGAACATGTGGTGTTGGTATCATTACTGTATTTTTTTACTTTTACAGTGAACACAGCAGCATGTGGGGAACCTAAACCTAATGCTGGAGGCATTTTCTGGGTTAAAACCCAACACAAGCAAAGCATTTTTATCACAGCTGGACAGCCCCAGTGCAAGATGTAAAACTGTGAGGCGGCGGGGATCTTTGTCCTTAGAACATGCCATCAGGCTCGTTACAAATGAGCCCTCAGAAAGTGTGTCCACTAATTTAAGTCTCAGATCACTGAAAAAAACACGGAGCTACAGTATATTGAGCTTGTGTGTGTGAGTGTGTGTTTGTGGTCAAAGCATGAAGAGGAAGAGGCAGACAGATGGGTCACACAGTTGTCCCTCTGTGGGTCTGGAGCTGGAGCAGCTAATTACTTCTTAATTAAATATGACCTGTCTGTCCCTGCCCCTCCTTACCCATAGATGATATGTGCCATCTAAAAGTGTCAACATGTCCGTGGCACTTATAAAACCTTTTTAACACATTCTCCATAAAGATGACCTAAAACAACATCTGTGGTGGGGGAGTTTATTAGTCTTGCAGCTTGGCTCCCTTGTTCAGTTTTCTTCTGACGGCTGATTTATGAACAATAGCCAAAGTGTGAGAGGCCTTTAGTTGCTGAGAAGCTCCCAAGTTAATGTGCCACGAAACACGCCATATCTATGTGTTGTGAAGATGGGACATTGATAGATTGCGGTTCTTTAAATAACACTCACACTTCACTGTCACCTCCTGGATTTAAACCACCAGACTCTATAATCACTCTAATAAGCTGCTGAATCAGCAGGTTTGCTTAGTTGAGATGATGTTTGTCCTTCTTTTATAATTAATGTACAACCTTACGATTTTCAGCATGGACCAGGTGTGACAATTTCAAAACCACTGAATCAGGGGTGCCAAACTCATCTCCACCAAGGGCCACATGAACTTTATGTCGCCCCTCAAAGGGCCAGTTATAAACAGGAAATGTCACATTCCTCATCTCATATGGCTGAGCACCACTGACAAACAATAACTGAGCTCTATGTGGTATTTCCTGCACAGAAACAACATTTTAACTCTTACAAACATCGAGAAGTACTACGCATACGACTGACTAAATGTGAAATAAATGTAGAAACACTGTTCAAACATAAGTAAGTGTTTTACTCACTGTTGAGTTGTGGGGGGTAGCTGCCATCTTGAATTTTGAACTATCCACTTTCCAACATGGAATTCTCATTGAATGGGTGTTTTCCGGTTTAAATTTACAACTTGTAAGTGGAAATTCCCACTTCCCAGTACCACTGGGTCATGCAAAAGTAGCTGACAAAAATGCAGTTAAATGTAGATTTTACACAATGAATTTTACAGGCTGCCGGCTACATTTGAATCCTGTGCACCTCCACCTAGTAGTGGTGAAAAGAATGCGTGTTAGTTTCGTGGTTACGTGCTTAAACTCGGAGAGAATGCAATTCACAACAACATCAATATAATCAAATTGGCAGAATAATAGGAGAGAGAGTCATACAACCAGTACTGGACTGAGAGACTGGGTTTATTCTGGAAACCTTCAGCTGTCAGCCACGAACCACACACATGCAACACTTTTTATACCATCTATCTTCCGGGTTTGACTCTGCCTTTTTTGCATTGCATTGTGGGCAAACCCATGAACACAGAAGTCCTGTCTACTGTTATAAACCGGTTCTTTATGTGTTGTGTGTAACAAGGCATGTATCTACCTAAAATCATCATTACAAAAATAGTCACACAATAGTTTATAAAAAATATAGACATTCACCTCAAAATAGAAATGTGTAATGTATTAAAAATCAGTAAGTAATATTCTCCCATTAATTTCTTCAGTGGGATACTGACATTTTGCAGGTGAAATAATTAATGTGCATTATGGGAGATGTAGTTTATGGTCAATGCTGGCTTTAAAGCAGCTTCTTTTGAGACAGTATTACATGGTAAATGGTAAATGGACTGTACTTATATAGCTCCTTTCTATCCAATCAGGATACTCAAAGCGCTTCACACTACAATCTGTGCCCTCATTTACCCATTCACACAACACTCTACAAGATCTCTACAAAGCTAACATGTACATTTAACTATGGAGACTAATCAGTGCCAATCACATTCATACACTGATGGGACAATGATGGGTGAAGTGTCTTGCCCAAGGACACAACAACTGAGACAGCTGGAACGGGGGATTGAACCGGCAACCTTCCCGTTCACAATTAATTAAAAGAGTTTGACACATGTGCACTACATTGTTTTGTCCTTCAGGTCTGACATTACAACTTCCTTTTATTGATATGGCCAAGACAATATGGGATTTTTGCATGTACAGTGCAAAATGCTCTACTCCCCTCCTCCACTACCAACAGTTACTGCAAGCTGTCAGTCAGCTTCAGTGTTGCCAGTTGCACAACAAGAAAAAGTAGCTTTTGGCTATTGCAAAGTTAGCTAGTTTATAAAATATCAAATGACTTAAAACAAAAAGGAAGTAGCTCTTCATTAAACTTAAAAAGGTAAATGAGTTATTAGCTTCAGTTGGCCTTCATTAGTTCAGTTTGTGTGAAACTTACTGTTCACACACAAGGTCTAGTGCTATTATCTCTGTGGGGACTTTGAATTGACTTCCATGCATTTCTTTAGCTTAACCCTGACTCCTTACCATAAACCTAATCTCACAGGTACAAACCTATCTTTAAATCTAACTTAAACCTAACTGATGGGGATGTCCCATAGCAGTTGGTCCCCGAGTAACCTTTTTGTCCCTCCATAGTAGGGACTACCCACCCACACACACACACTCTCCTACCATTGTTAGAGCGTAGCGTCCTGGCAGCAATGCCATTTGTTCCTATAGGATGATGAACTCCGGCTCCGTCCATCATCCCTGCTTCTCCCGGCTGCTTCAACAGCTCCGTCAAAGTCCTGAAGAGGAAGAGATTGAACAAATAGATTTAGAACAAATTATTTAATTAGCTTTCATGTGTGTTTTAGCAAATTTACACAAGAGAACACTTGACAGAAATAAACAATTTAAACAAATCATCTGTGTCCTCAGTGCTGCTGTCAGAATTCCTCTGTGTTAATCTTATTGCTTGGAGTTCATCATACAACATTTAAACCCATCATTTTATTTTATTTTATTTTTTGTGAATTTTCATTTATTAAACTTAGGATACAGGGTACACCTGGACAGGTCACCAAGTCAAAGCAGGACCACATGACATAAACTCACTCCTAGAGACAATTTAGTGTCTCCAATCAGTCTGAACAGGCAAGGTTTTTCACAGTGGAAGAAAGCCAGAATGCACAGAGAAAATTTCTTCTAATATTGGGTAAAAAAAATGTTCAGGTTAAGAATGAATGTTTTCTTATTCCTATACCAGACATTTACTGGAAATATTCATACATTTGAAACAGCTGAAATATCAAGAAAAACTAGAGAATTGCATTTCCCGCGAAAAAGCTAGTGTGAATGCTTCTTGCTGAAAACTTATGTTGAAAGCTGCAGAAATTGATCTGAAAATATTTAATGAAAGACGTTTTATTGCGAGTTCAAGTTGAAAAGCTGAAAGAAGCAAAAAAAAAAAGAAAACAGTAAAAGAAGCAAAAATATAGCTGAATTTAGCAGAAAAAGCTAAACATAGCAGCCACAAGTTGTGATTAGCAACCAGATAGTGAAAGTGTTGTAAAAACCTTTAAAATGAGCAGGGAAAAAGCATAAAAGTACAAAAAACTGACAATTTATATTATAATGGATAAAACAGCTGAAAATTTCAGTAAAAAAGTATATTTAATTAGAATAAGGAAGCATAAGGAGCAGAAGGTGGCAGAACTTAGCAGAAAAAAATTTAAGTTACAAAAACTGTCTTTAGCTTAAAAAGCTAACTTTAGCTAATAACTGAAAATAGCAGAAGCATCTGTAAGAAGCATAATTAGCACAAATTAGCAGAAAATAGCACAAAAAAGTAGAAAAAGCAGAATAGCAGAAGGAAGCTGAATTTTAGTTGAAATAGCAAAAAAAAGCTAAAATTAGCAAATAATTTGCTAAAATTAGCACAAGAAAGCTAAGATGATCAGAACCACAACAAAATGTCTAAGGTGCTGTAAAGATTTAGAAACACTTTAAAGGACTTTAAGGATGTTGAAAAGGGCTCCATTCATTTTCAATGGGAAAAAGTGGCTAAAAAAGGGAAATAGCTGAGAAAGTAAAAATAGCTGAAAATACCAGAAGTCATACCAAGATTGTCATAAATGAGCTGAACGTTTTGATATATGAATTGTTGAAATGGCACAAAAATTGTGGAACGAGTTAGATGCCAAAAAACGTACGGAAGAAAAAAATTTCTCAATAGTGTGTATGCTATGAAGCATTCACACAATAAAATGGAAAACAAAAAAAAAATAGTGAGAATGCTTTGAATCATTCACACTGATAAAGGCCTAAACTGTCATAGTTCATGCCAAAGCTTTAACAACTAGATCATCTTGAGAAGGAATAAAGATAAATTTGCTTTGGTTTGAATCTTCCACATGACATTAGGTGTGATCTCATCATATTGTGAGATCATTTCCTATCCTGCAACCCTGTCTCCACACAGACAAAAATAGAACCCCCCCCCCCCGGAAATAAATAAATAAATAAATAAATAAATAAAATAATTAATTAATTAATTAATTGATTAAAATAAATTTAAAAAATTTAAAAAAATTTAAAAAAGAAATTTGGCTTCAGTTTTAGACAAAGGTAGGTAATGAAGTTACTTTTTCCTTCTTTATTTATGTCAATGGGCTGAACTTATATAGCGCTTTATCAAGTCCTGTCAGACTCTAAAGCACTTTATCATCATCATCATCATCATCATCATCATCATCATCATCATTTATTTATGAAGCACAATAAAAATCAAAGTGCTGTACAGGAACGCAAAATACAAACAATAAGTAAAAAATAGAGGGTAACAAAATAAACAATAAAATCAAAACAAAACAAAGGCTGGCCTAATGTTTATGCTCCTCAGTCTCAAATGCCTGTTTAAAAAGATCAGTTTTTAACAGAGACTTAAAATCATTTAGAGACCCAGCAGACCTCACAGACAGTGGGAGACTGTTCCAGAGCCTAGGACCTGCAACTGAAAAGGCTCTGTCTCCCCTGGTCACAAGCCGAGACCTGGGAACAACTAAAAGCTTTTGAGCTATAGATCTAAGAGATCTACTTGGAATGTGAGGCTGTAAAAGCTCAGTAAGATAATGAGGTGCCAAACCATTCAGACATTTAAAAACTAAAAACAAAATCTTAAAAATAATTCTAAAAGAAACAGGCAACCTCAATCTCTTTACACTATAAACATTCACCCACACACACTGATGATGGTAAGCTACACTGTAGCCACAGCTGCCCTGGGCAAGGTGGGTAAAGTGTCTTGCCCAAGGACACAACGACTGAGACGGCTGGAATGGGTGATCAAACTGGCAACCCACTGGTTACAGGACAACTCCCCTAACCACTCTGCCACAGCCGCCCAATGAATTTGGAGTACACATCAAATTCTGCATTTTTCCTGTTTTTCTCACTCAAAATGCTGTTTGCATGTGAATGAGAGGGAACAAACACTGCAGAACATCTCAATAAAAAAAGTGAAAATAGTTTAGATAGATCATCACATTAATAGTTTATAGCGTCAAAAAACTGAAATATCCGGTATAAAGTTGAATTGAGCAGGTAGTTGTGTTCCTTTCCTCCACATTCTTCTCTCTGTACCATCGAGCCTCGCTCAGAGGCTCCAGTGAAGCTGCACAGCGACCAGCAGACTTTGGCTTTTCACTGTAAAAATGAATCAGGGGTGTAGCTGAAAAACACACAACTCAGCAAAAATGTCACCTGGATGAATTAACATCGGGAAAACATTTATTTGAAATCAAAGCCTATGTGGGGTGACAAGCAAGGCCAAGTCAGCCACCTGGCAAAGCTGGAGGCTGCTCAAGGATTATGTGGCCCATTTACAAACGACAAAAAGAAAAGAAAAGAAAACCCATATAAAAACAATATCATTACTGTTATTATTTTGGACTATTTTTTTAAGCTTTAGAGGGACTTTAGAACAGCATGTGAGCAGCTTCAGGTGTAAGTATAAATCTATATATCTAGAATTGTGGAAAACAGTATACTAACATTATCCAATAAATACCTATAAAATGTACCCACAAACAGAAATACAGTCCTCATACATTCATCTGGCTTTGCTCTTCAGTTTGGTTGCAATGAGTTTTATCTTTCTGGTTTCATTTGTCCACTTCCAGTCAATAGTTGGAACATTCTCCACCTTAATTCTTCTACTTTATTCTTAACAAGAATAAAAACACCTTGGACAATTCTTTCGACACTGCCTCATCTTTGGCTGTGTTCGCACTGCAGATCCTGACGCTCAAATTCAGAATTTGTTGTCAGACTCCAGTGTGAACAGTCCACAGCCCTGAAGCAACAGAAAGACATGACGTCACATGCAGCACGCTGTGATTACGGTCAGGCTGGATGGTACACGTTAGCATGGGTAGATCAATTCAGGAGTTGTTGTGCAATCAGAGCTAACTAAAATATTATGTGCCATGTTTCATCCAGTGTTTACATTTGAGCTTGCTGCTTCCCACATGCTCCTATGCAATTTTTTTCTTTTGAAACAGGAACTCAAACTGAAAGTAGAAACAAAGTGAAGTGTCAATCCCATCATGCTAGTACTGACACTTGATAACTTGAATCTGCATGACAGTATCAATAATGCCAATATTTGGATAGATCCGCTTACTCTTAAATTAGTGACGCAAAAACCAGATGAAATGCAACATGGCCACTTTGTGAAACATAGAAAATCTTCATCTCCAGCACCTGCTTTGTGGAGGAAACAGGTCCAGGTGAGAAACCCAGACCTCCCTCGCCCCAATGACACTTTCCAGCTAGTCCTGAAGGACCCCGAGGTATTCCCAGCCCAGAGAGGATACATAATCCCACCAGCGAGCTCTGGGTCTTCCCTGGAACACCTCTAAGGGGAGGTGTCCAGGAGGCATTCTAATCAGATAAACCACCTCAACTGACTCCTTTCGATGCGGAGGAGCAGCAGCTCTACCCCAAGCTACTCTTTGGAGATGGGAAGCTGCGACACAGATGGTGAAGAGAGGAATTATAGCCACACTGCGTCATGATCACTCTATTTAATTTCACTTCATAATCAGACTTAGATTTTAGATCATCCTTATCAAAAGCTTTGTTAACAGTATTATTTAAGCTTTTGCTGCTGAGCCATAAGGACTTTTGAAATAAAAAACTCAAATCTTAAATAAAAGTTCACGCATCTCCTTCTATCTCCTTCCTCCTCAAACGACCCTGACCCACAGACCCCTCCCCGACAAGAGACATTTCAACAGCACAACAGCGAAAGGCACAGTTTACAGTTTGGGTACCGGCGCAGGGCGCGCCCACATCGCCAGTGGTGGCTGCGTTATAGTCAAAAATTTCCTTTTTAAAATCTGTTTTTCTCACGCTCGCGGGTGTGAAGATGTGTGAGGGGCTGCGGAGCGCAGGCAGGAGGGGGAGGCTGAGGGAGAATAGTGGTGAACTTATTTCTAATTTTATGACTTATTTCATTGTATTTATTGTTTTTATCGTCCTGCAGGCTCTGAGAGAAAATAAAATTGAAGCTGAGTTTAAAAAAAAAATGTGAGATCGCTCTAAACGTTTGTAAACCTGAAGAATGAGGGAAAATCTGTTTCAATTACGGACAATTTGTTCACGTGAGCAGTTGTCAGCACCTGTCATCCTGCAGACGCAGGACGGAGCGTGTCTGAACCGACCAATTGCTTTAGTTAACATTGATCAGCTGATTCATTTAAATACACCTTAACATTCATGAGGTTCTTTACATCGACTGTTTATGGTTGAGTGTGGGTGTGTAGAGGGCAGAACCTGAGGCGGGACCTTGTGCGCAAAGTCTGCCGACCAGCTGTGAGAAATTGCTTGAAAATGTGCGCTCGCACGGTTTTATAAATCTGAATTTTTTTAGGCATACGCCATTTTCGCCTTTGGGCTGTACGTTCACTTTTAGTATGGTTTCCACGCAATCCTTTATAAATGAGGCCCCAGGAGTGGGCATTCCACCTTAGAACATAGAATATGTGCAAGATTTATGAAACTGACTTAGATCAGATTTAAAAACTTTTGTGCAAACGTTTTATTTTTTAGCCTCCCTTTATAAAGCTATAAGATCTTTTAAAGTGGAGTTCTGTAGAAAAGTTATGAACAATTAATATCTTACCTGTTGTAAATCGCTGGGTGAACAACCTTAATTTGGGAAAACAAAGTTTATTTTGGGGTGCAGCCAAGATCAAAGTGAATTTCTGCTCTCATAAAACAATTCCAATCTTTTATAGCAAATAATTTGATTGCGGAAGGTCGCCAGATGGATCCCTCATTCCAGACACTTTACCCACCTCGCCTGCTGATGGTGGTCAGAGGGTCCGGTGGCGCCGGTGCATGGCAGCCCCGCCTCTGTAAGTGCACCCCAGGGCAGCTGTGGGTACAATGTAGTTTGCCACCATCAGTGTGTGTGAATGTGTGAATGTTTAAAGTGTAAAGCGTCCATGTGGACCTGATAAGTAAGTTCAAGCCTTTTACCATATAATTATGTGGTCATTTACAAGCACTTCACTTTGGTTTCCCAGAGTCTTTGGCCATGACGAGTCGCTCCGTCTCCTTCTTGATCGGAGCGTTTTCCTTCTCTATCAGCACA
>JARVJO010030679.1:0-11678 GCA_031762555.1 Cynodonichthys magdalenae | reverse complement strand
GGGTCTCTCTGCTTAGGCTGCTGCCCCCGCGACCCGACCCCGGATAAGCGGAAGAAAACGGACGGACGGACGGATTATATATTTTTGGCTGGGGGGCAAGGCTCTACAACAGGGGGTCAGTGTTCAGTGGATCAGAACACAGGTAATTTCTCCAGGTAAGTAAACAGGTGAGTCTCTAACAGGCACTGGCAGTCTGAGGTACAAAATCCTTCCAGAAGGTAAGCATGGGCAGACAAACACTGGAAAAATGTCCGGGCAGAACCTTAGGGAAAACACATAGACGAGGACATGGTAGTAAAAAAATAAGCGGCTGCAGGGCACTACCATAAAGACCTGATGCTCCAGCGAAGACCAGGACACCAAGTGAGCCTTTTAAAGCCCAGAAGCTCATCAGGATCCTCCACAGCTGCCAGTAAATAGAGTCAGGAGCCAATCAGAAGCAGAAAAAACCACTAACTGTCACAACCATACCATACCACAGTACACATTAACCACAAAGGGAAAGATGCACTGGATCAGGTTCGAGCTCTAGTTGCTAATTTTCACCTGTAGTCTCTGACCCAGCTGATACAATATTTTAAAAGAAAGAAAGAAAGAAAAACAGCTGGATGCTATTCAGTCCATATAAAACATAATTAAAACATTATAAATATACAATACAATGGTATACACCATACCATACTGCAAGACAATCGTGATCAATAAATTGGAAGTCTGAATATAATAGAAAACCAGTTGATTCTCTTTTAACCTCCTAAGACCTGAACTCTTGCATTGCAATGCATTTTTGTCCACATATGGGGCGCCAGGTTTTAGGAGATTAAAAAGGTTTTATTCTGTTTGCTGACTCCTTTCAGCTCCAGCAGTGCACAATGTTGGTTTGAGAGAGGAGTAAAGGAAGCCATTTTGTAAAGAAAAAACATCCATCATTAAACAGGGGTGGAGGCCTTCAGGTCCAGTTGTCCCCCTCCTACAATGCTGTTATTACAAGTATGCTGCGTCTGAACTGCCGAAATCGGGCCGAACTGTTGCAGTTTCATGACAAAAATTGGGTCATTCTGTTTGCATTGTTCATATTTCAGCACCTTCTTGTTGCAAGCTGTGGGTTGAACTTTTTACCACTCCCCACATAAGAACTTTATTGTGTGAATGATCAGAAATTCGAGGGAGTGTTTGTTTGTGCTGGAAGCGCTCGGACGCTGAATTTTGCCTCAACAACTCGCTTCAAAAGTAATGACTCGTCTCAAGAAGCCGACTGTTGTTGCAGGAAGCAGCGTTTTATAAAGATAGACAAATGGCCATAAACTCATGAAAGGAGATAAAACAGAAATTTTGTGCAGTGTAATCTGACTGAGACTATTTTAAAGGTGAAGCTGAAGTTGTTGTTTTTTTTATTATTCTTTTTCACAGATAATCTGAGAAATAAATTAAATAAATATATTCACTCTAATATTTTGAAACACTGATTTCTGATCAGGCTTTGCAAAAATTAGCCATCTAAAAATAAGTTAAAATACTTGATTATACTGAATCTTTTCAAATTAATAATCGGCAGTTTGACAGTTGCATTAGGTAAGACTTCTTGAAATAAAGAAAAGTTATTATTACTCATGCAGCCACTTAGGTTATCTTTAGTATGAAACCATTTATTTGTTTTATTTCCAACTGCAGAGCTGTACGACAAACACTAGGTGGGTTCATTTGGCCTGTGGCTGATATTACGCAACATCTGATATGTAATAAGCTGTGTCATGTTGTCATGTTTGAAAAACAGCCAACTGTGGCAAACCTGAGCTTTTACATTATTTTCATTTTATTTTTACATGACTTCTTATTGACAAAAGAGAAATAATCAATACATTAAATAATCACATTTAGGGTTAGAAAAAAACCCCAATCCTGACACAATACATCAGATGTGAAGTACAATCATGCAAACTAACAAGTAAAGTTTTATTAATAATACTTACAATAAGTATAAGTTAAGAACAAAATAAAAAGTGATTAAAGAGGACCTATTATGGGGGTCCTAGAACAAGTTAGGACACATCTGTGGGCTTTACAAAACATGTTCATTTGATTTAATTCACAAAATTAATCACAGATAATGAGATTTGACCTTTTCAGTTCTGCCCTTTCTTCAGAACGTGCTGTTATGTAGATAAGTTGTTGTTGGCAACCCCCCTCCCAACCTTTTGTTTACGTTAGCTCCACCCTCCCAACATGGCGTTTATGTTGGAAATTCAGAAACGTAAAAATAAATGACTAGTATAAACAGATGCACAATGTTAGAACAGTATTAAACAGGCTGCCCGCAGTGTGGCCACCCCCAGGGCTTGGTAGGGACAGACTGGACCATCTGACCAAAGTCAGGCGCCTTGGTGCCGAGAAGGTAAACGACCGTCATTTGCAGATTCTTGGAGCTGGCGAAGATGAACCGAGGGGCGGTTAAGATCCACAACTCGCAGCCTGGGGGCTTCTGTGAAACGAACGCTGTAGCACAGGAGTCTCCAGGCTGTGAGTCGCAGACCTTGACTGCTCCTCATGCTGGCCTCCCCGGCACAAAGACACCTGACTTTGGTCAGACGGTCCAGTCTTTCCCTACCAAACCCTGGGGGGGGGGGGGCACACCATGCGCAGCTGGATTGGTTGATGATGACTTGCCCCACACTGTGTGGCCACACCAGGGGACAGGGACAGATGGAGCCCAGAGAGACAAACGTGCATCTGCTTGTGTTACCAGGTGAGGGGCTGGGCTCGCCTTGGCGTTGCTGGGTCTCCAGGATTGTGACATCACAATCCCCAGGTTTTTGAAACAGCTCGTTTGCTGACACTTAAAAAAAACATTTATTTACTGTCAAAAACAACTGGGAGTATTTTTTTTTTTAGTTTCTGGAAGCAGCACAGACCCATAATGTGACCCAGGTCAGCATAAAAACATGTAAAAAAGTGAATTTTGCATAATAGGTCCCCTTTAAGAAATGTATAATCATTAATTAGTCATTTAAAACAATGTGAACAGATTGATACAGACAAGCTTTTTGACATTTGAATAATTATGAAGCATTTTGTTTATAAAAAATAAACTTTAAGACTTAATAAATGTTTAAGTACAAAAGAGGATTAGGACCACAATGAAAATCTTTTTCTTTTCCAGAATTGTGACTTTTATCTAAGAATTCTTATTCAAATCTCAGAATTCTGACAATCAGGGTTTTTATTCCTTTTAATGGTTCCAACTTTAATCTTGTAGTTCTGAGTTTAAAGTCAGAATTTGGAGGCGAATATGGAAATTGGACTGTCAAAAAAATTTTTTTCTGACTTTAACAATATCTGAAAATAAAGTCAGAGGAAAAAAAGTAGAATTCTAAAAAAAAAATCACTCTGGTCCCAATCCTTTTTTATAATCAAGGGTAATATTTTAACAATAATAGATAAAAATAAAAATCAAACACTCAACAATTAAAAATGAAAAGCATAAAAATAAAGGAAAACCTGATAAAACATAAAGCATAAAAAACGAGAAAAGGCCCTATTATCCTTCTTAGTCTACAGATATTTGAATACGAGATGTTTCAAATGAGCAGGAATAAAGGATCAAATTTACTTCAATTGTTATATATTTTAAATATGCATGATGACAAACAGCTGATAATTTAACATGATACAGTATATTTGTATGGCAAAAACTGAGAACAACTCTAACCGGTCCCAGAATATTTTGCTAGAGGAAAAAAAAGTTTGCTGAACAAAAACAAGAAAAATAACATTTGAAATTCATAAAGTATAGGAGGAGAGTGCTGTTCCTCAAATGCATCCAGTGATAGGAACATCTACCTAGATGGTAACTAACTTTGGGATAAATTATTGTAATCTTTTATGCAGTTTATGATAAAGCTGTTTTTACCAGTAGGTTTTTGTGTAATCTGATTCTGTATGAGTCATTAAAACGTTTTGAATCCAGTCCTGGAGGTTGACTCTGATCGTGACGAATCTAAACCAAACCAAACTACAGGGATGTGAGATTCTCCTCTGCAGAGAGACTCTGAGGTGCAGCAGTTCTTGTTTGTGAATCACATAAGCTGTCAGCTGTTCTTCCTGAAGAAGGCAGCAGAGTGATGTAGATCCTGGAGGACAGGTCCTGGTTCTGTTGACCTGCAGCTGGACCAGCGGTGCCATTGTTACCTTTGATAAAATCGGTGTTTTCATAAACTCGTTGAGGTGTATCATAGTCAGTTCCTGTGCGCACAAACGGGTTTGGATCCTGCTCTTTGTGGACTGGTGTTATTCCAGAAAATAGTTTATCCCAGTTCACTTCATTCATCACACACTCAGTTTCCTGAGAAAAAGAGGAAAAAACAAACAAAAAAGTATTTAAATGGATAGGCTACTGAAGTTTTAATTTACTTGGCTAATGTTTAATTAATTTCAGTTTCAATGTTAGAAACACTTGACTTCTCCGTTAAACCTATCTGAGTTATAAAGCAATCTTACATGTTTGCAAGTTCAGCTGTAAAGCAAATGTTTTGAAAACCTATATCAAGCACAGGCTTTAAAGCGTATTACATTCACAGTACACTATTTCATAAAAAACTAAATGCATTAAAATGTTCTTAAATGGGAAGTTTAAGACATGTGGAGGTTGCGTGTTGGAGAAGCTCGAGGCACCTGTGACCTTCTGGAGTTTAAATGAACTTAAACAGGCAGCAAAAATTTTGGAATTTAAAGGCTCAGCTTTACTAAAGGCTCCTGCAGACTCCCTCCGAACTGTCGAAATGGGTTCAGATTGTCGCAGTTTCATGACGAAAATTGCGTCATTCTGTTCGCATTGTCAACATTTCAGCAGCTTCTTGACACAACCCACAGGTCAAACGTTTTACTCCCCTCCACATAAGAACTTATTGTGTGATTGGTCAGAAGTTCGTGGGAGTGTGAGCCCTCAGACGCTGCGTTTTGCTTCAGCTGCACGCTTCAAAAACAAACAAAAAAAGGGACTCACTTCCAGAGCAGATTGTTGTACCAGGAAGCAGCGATTTATAAAGACAGTCAAACGGCCAAAAACTCATGAAAGAAGATAAAACAGACATTTTGCATGGAGGAATCTAACTGATAAAACCTGTGGAGCTGAACAGATTTGTGGATAAATAACGTCGGGTGATGAGTATCGAACTTTCATTTTCTGCATTTAGACTCCAGCGGGAGGAACCCCCTGTAGTGACGTGTACCGCAGCGGGAGGGGTTTCCCAGGAGCTCGGCACGGTGTGTCTCAGGGGCTATGAAAGGTGTGTGCGAAAACGAATGCCGAAATACCACGTGACTGAGCATCGACTGTTCGGCTTCAGAGGGGGTATGCAGGAGCCTTTAGAAGATATGTGTAAAGTTAGTAAAAGGAAAGTTTGAAATTTTGGAAATGCAAAATTGGGGTAATGCCAGCGCAACCCGTGGTCGCCACTCAGCCGCAGCAGTCCAGAACTGCAATGGTCGCCCAATTCTGCTTGCAGATTTGATTTTTCTTATTTTCCCTTCCGTCGGATAAACTCATACTGCAGCCCAAACCGCAGGGACGACAGAGAGGATTTTAACATGATAGCTACAAAAACTAAAAAAACAAGTAGGGAGGAGTAAAAAATTCAGACATGCCAACCTATAGGGGGTGCTATAATCAGTGTTTTATTTGTTCCTCTGGCTTCTAAACTGTAAGCCACTAAATCGTTTGGCTTATAGCAACATAACATTTTTAAATGTTAATGTGGACCATGAGTCTGTTAAATCAATCAATCAATCAATCAATCAATCAATAAACCCTGGACATCACTAAGTCACATACACTCTAAAAATGAAATGTTGGATTTACTTAACCATGTTATGTCAACTGGTTCCACCTAACTGAGTTAAGTAAATTGAAAACAACATACTCATGTTCTTTGGTTAAAAAACTGGTATATTGCTTTGAATTTACTCAACTTGGTTAAGTAAATCCAACATTTCATTTTTTAGAGTGTAGTATAGGCCATGTCCATTTCTGCATAATTTGTTTTCTACAGCACAAAATTCACAAAATCCATCATGGAGACTAAATTATCAGAGATTTTGGAAAGTTTTTCATAGTAAAAATAGTGTTACACTAACTGACATATAATACAAAATAACTATATCAATCCATCAATAGGTGGTGCTAGTGTAAGGGGTAAAACAATCTGATCTGTAACTCCTGTATACTTACTCCAATCAACAAAAATGTTGTGGTCTATTCATTTGTAAATTAATTTCTGATTTATAAGTTTGTTTAAAAA
The DNA here is from genome assembly GCA_031762555.1 of Cynodonichthys magdalenae. NCBI lineage: Eukaryota > Metazoa > Chordata > Actinopteri > Cyprinodontiformes > Rivulidae > Cynodonichthys > Cynodonichthys magdalenae. The sequence goes on along the minus strand of JARVJO010030679.1, from coordinate 5,385 downwards.
TGTATTGTTGTTTGTGAAATGTAGCAGAATATGCTAAACCTTTAACAACTATCTCCTCCATTAAACTTCTCATGTATTACCTCATTTAGTGGCTCTACAAAAGATGTGAAGGAAAAGTTGTTTGGTTTTTCTATGTATTTATATAAAAAGGTAGCTTGTTAGCATTACCAAAATTGACAGTCTTATTATTTTAACAAATATTCACATCAAACTCATATAAACTCATACTATCCTAAAGCAGTGTTTAAATTTTCATATTCACCAAACTCTAGGGGGTACAAAAAATGCTAATGCCAATTGCTACCAAATCTACTACATTTGCTTAAGACTACAAATTGAGTTCTAAACAATTTGGTAATGACTGCTAAAAGTGGACATGTTTTGCAGATGACACTATAAAAATGTATTTAAAATCACACATTTGACCTACAGAGGTAAAATTCAAATTGTCTGATTTATAACAAATTGGTATGATACTTAAGTTCAGCATATTCAAATGTTTAATTATTTTTTATAGAGAAAGTCTTAATATTAGCATAATGCTGATAAGTTAGTGCTACATTTTTTAATCAGCAGGAAAACTGCCAGGGATGTTTTCCAGGCTATTTTGAACAAACAAATTGGGTTTTCTTTGAATAAAATCAATTTGTAGCATTTTATGTATTTTTTTTATTTAACACTGCACTATGTATAATTACGCATTTTTTCTATGGAAAAGTTTGAACCTGAAGGGCTTTTAAAAAACTGTGTACGTACTTAATGTGTAGCCAGTCATTACTGGATATTTTCAGAATTTATTGACAATCTAATGATTTTAGGGGATTTTTTCATTTTGAAGCTCATATATAAATGTGGACGAACAGATACACACACACGCACACGCACACGCACACATACTTTGTGCTGATTTCATACCTCACATTCAGGGACCAAGCTTTGATCCAAATATAATGTGAGTCCTGAAAAAGCTGTGCATTCATGGGGAAAACTGTCAAAATTAGTTAAACCAAAGGAAAAGGAACAAATACAAGTACACATGCACAAACCCTTGACTTTCTCATTTACAGGACCACAAATACATACTAATTTTCCCACTTTATGTGAACTTACACACACCTATACTTGTCTGTGCCTTACATGGAAAAGCCCCTTCTCCACTGTAAAGTCCATATTCAGCTTGACCTGCCAGAAACCACAACTTAGGTAGATCCAAAAGTGCGTTTGAACCAAAAATAAAAACACATTGGGCACACCCATGGAGAAGGAACTCAACACATGCTGTAGCAAATTGGCCCTCAAACAGAGCTTATAAAAACTCCCCATCATCCTACAATTATGTGGTCCATAAATTTCGACAGGATGCTGGAAACAACATGAGCCAGTGTTGATATGCATAAACGGGCTTGGACCCCAGTCATAACTGCAGTTGTAGTTGGTAAATATTACAGTGTCCCGTTTAAATTAGCCATTTCTTCCACTGAAGACTACACAGTCCCACTGAAACAAACATGGAATATCTGTTAAAACCCTGATATTTATAAGATAGAAACAGTTGAAGACATTTTATAGGCAGATTATTTGCTCCAAACAACAAGACAGATCACTTCTCCTACTTGTTTCCTTGTTTCCTAAAGCAGTTTTTGCTCAGTGTGTGAATCCAGAACAGCAAACAAACTAGATTCAGTTCCACTTCTTCATTGATGAATGTTTTGGTTACATGTTGTGTAAAACTGCTTCCTTATTTTTGGTGTTGCTTTTGTTTTGGCTTTTATGGTCATGGAATTTTAATGTTCTTGTTTTGTTTCCAAAAGCATGCTTTTTATGTGTAGATGACAGTTTATTTAGGACAGAAAAATATATTTGCGCAACTGTTTCATGATAATAAAAATTTAAATATACATAAAGTGATTCGCAGGAGATACAGGGATTTTTACAACAAATTAACCAAATTAAATTTTAATTGATAATCAGTGAGATTCCGTTCTCAGTTTCTTTATTGCGCCTAGTCGGAAGTCTTCTGAATGTGAATTGCATTGTTTTATTTGCTGATGAGTTTTTAAATTGTTTAATAAAATAAAACTCCTCACACCTTTTGACACTGTAGAGGATTATTTTATATGTACTGTAAATATCAAACTGTTCCTTTGGTTGAACACCTCTGTAACACCAAAAATAGTTGGTGTTTTAAAGCACCTCCATACAAAAAAATACATGTAATAAAAAGAGAAATGTAGCTTTTGGAAAACCCCATTTCATGTCTTCACCTCTGAAACCAGGAATAAAAATAGAGCAGCCTGAACTTGAAGTTGTTTGCTGTCTAAAACAAACAGTTCTGTGAGGAGATGACCTGTTAACCTTGTGGTCTACCTTTCTGTTATGAGTACTGCTGTGGTCTGTGCAGTCTCCAGCTTGTGACGGAGGTTTTGAGATTTGTGTGTGTTTCCTGAGGAGTACAGTAGCCAGTATCAAGATGAAGAGCGTAGCTCCGGTCACAGCCGCAGCAATCAATACGATGCCTGAGTAAACAAAAGATAAACATCTTATCTGATGGTTAAGGCTGCGTAAAGCAGTCATCATATGATTTCAAAAACTCACTCAGACTGATCCTTTGCTTGTCTCCAACTGTGAAATTTGTTGCTGTAGGTCAAGATATATTTTGTTATTTAGCTTTATAAATAGAAATTTTGACTGTGGAACACTTTCATACTTGTTAAGAAATTTGTTGGTTTACTGGTTTTTCCATCATTTGACAAAAGCGTTGAGTTGTTCTCAGTCCAGGTGGAAGAAACATCAGGGATGAGGGTTGTCACAGCAGCTAGAATAAGCATTAAGGTGAGAAAGTTTTTACATTATTGTTACTTTTACTTTGGTAGAAGTGAATGAAACAACTCGCAGAGTAAAGCTACTTGTAGAAATTTATGTTCCAACTACAAATACTGAACAAAGTTTATTCAAACTGTGCTTTGGGTTGAAAATGCTTCTATTTTCTTTGCAAATATATCAGTCATTGATATAAAATTCATAAAACAATCAGATTTATTATCTATCAGGTTATGCACAGACTGGAAACTGCTCTCCCCCCAGTCTGCATTAAAACTGATTAATATTACTATCAGTCACTTCATTAAAATTTGTGCTACAATAATTCATTGCAATAATTCAATTCAATTCAGTTTATTTCTAGAGCTCCAAGTCACAACATACGTTGTCTCAGGGCTCTGTACATGAAAAAAGAACAATCTAAAGAAAAAGCAGCAGTTTGTGTTGAATCACTTCATCACAGTCTCCCATCCTGAGCAAACAGTGGAGAGGAAAAACTCCCTGTTAACAGGAAGACAAACACAATGATCAGTACAAAGATGGTATGATTAAAAGATTTTATAGTAAATGATTTCTTTAAAAACATTATAAATGTGTTAATTTCTACAAAACTGTTTGCAAAATACACAGAATTTCAAATGTTACTGATTCACATTAAAAACAAATACAGTTTTATTTCAAAATAGTATTATTTATTTTATTAATATTAGTTTTTTATTATTTTAAAGTCAAATAATTGGATTGCTAGTGAGGGTTTTCTTTTTTCAACTGATTTGCTGAATTGTGACAAAATGTATCTCTAAAAAATAATAAATGAAAAAGTTGATGATAGCGTGTAAAACATAAGAAATGAATGATAATAATCTTTTAAATTAATATTTGTTCTTTATTCATTAAGTTATGTCTGTCCTGAAAGACATAATATATGATTTGGAAAATGACATTTTTAACATTAAACTGACAGAAAATGACCCTCAGGTTGGACCAAGGTTTGAATTTTGGCCCCTTGTGTGGCTGAGTTTGACGCTCCTGCAGATTGTTGTGTTATAAGTTATAGTTTTTGTTTACTCAAATGTTAAAATGTTCAGTTGAGCCTTTGTTTACTTAACTATACAGTAAAGTATTTTTCCCAAAGTGCTTTTTAAAAAAAATATTCCTTACTCCTTATAATTATTTACCATATTGCAATGCAAAAATACATGCTAGGGCTACATTTTTGCCTCATTTTTTATATGTAAAAATAAAAATGGGCCAGTGTTGGCCATTAAACTCCCGGGCTGAAAGGTTTTCCCACTCCGCCCCTGCTACCTGAAATGTCCTTTTCTTGAGCAAAAATCACTACATTAATGTAGAAACAGAACAAAGACTATTTCCTGAAATGTGTTTTAATTAAATGTATCTTTTTCTGATCAGTCAGGAAGGATTGATTTTAATTTTAGTTGATAAAGCAGAATAAAGATTTACGCACATTTAGTGAAACATTAATGTTCTGTGAGCTCTGAACACATTGAGAAACACAGATCTGAATGATAGAACATGTAGACAGTGTTTGTTAACCTGCTGCTCGGTGTCACTGCTGTCTGACTTTGGTCCCTCCATCCAGGAAAAGTTCTGTTAATTTGGTGCATTTGGCTGCACATTATTCTAACCTTTTCTTTTTCTCTGTTAGCGTTTCTGCTCCACTCATCTTTTTATCTTCACTTTTAGACATGTTTGTTTATTTTACCCGCTCTCCTTTAAACATCTTTTTCAAGTTGGGCCGGGCTGCTCGCATCACATTGAATGTTTAACTGTTCCACCGCCTGCGCAGCCGCTGAGCCTCCACAGCGTTTTTTGGGGTTAAAAACAAACAAACGTACCGGCCAATTCGGCCTGGAACAGACCTGCCGTTCGGGAATCCTCCCGAACCTCCCTATGGCCACCACACCCCTGTTATAATGTATTTTTCTGATACGAAAGTGGAACAGAGTTGAAATTTGGTGTTAGTTAGTTCTCAGCATGAGAGCGTGTGAAGACCCTCTAATGCATGTCTCACGGTCATTGCGTGAGTGTTGGCAGCACTGCTCTTGCTTTGCAGTGTGTGGTATTTTTATCTGTATGTTATGCAGTTAGAGTTTTTGACACAGTCAATGGGCTCCAACAAGGACAACCACAGCATCTTCTACGAGCCGACAGACGGGGAGAAGAGGAAGCTGTTGTGTGCGTGGAGCATCAGGTAGGTAGGTCACGTGGGAGACGAGGCAGAGTGGGTTCTACTCCTGAGAACCTCAGCAGAGAGGACATGTGGACCTGAAAAGAAATATATGTGTTTGTTCACTTAACTACATGTTTAGAACCAAATAAGCAGCACAACAAACGTTTGAAAGGTAAAAAATGTGAGGGAGAGTTCATACAACCACATCACACAGTGCTGGGCTGTGTGATGTGCTGCTACACGAGCGGCTCAGTTTTGTGACTTTTTTACCCTCCGCACCCTGTTTGTGGGCTAGCATTTAGCTAAAACCAGTATGGGAGAACCACAAAAGCAGGGGAGAAAAAAACTGCAAAAAGGGCCCTGAACGACGC
>JARVJO010030678.1:0-11682 GCA_031762555.1 Cynodonichthys magdalenae | reverse complement strand
TTAGATGCCGAAAAACGTACGGAAGAAAAAATGATCTCAATAGTGTGAATGCCATATAGGCATTCACACTGATAAACTTAGCATACAAAGTCAGGAAATTTGTATTTGGTAGATAATTTCTTTGTTGTAACAATGCTTCTTGACAATAAATCTTATACAGTTGGAAAGGCTGTTAATTTATCTTTTAAATGTTGCCACATTTGTAAGGAACATGCATTTGTAGGATGAGTATTTGGGTTGCACACATGAAATATTTGCCAAATTGTCTCTGCCAAACAGCTTATTTTTGACAGTTGTTTTAAACTTCTGGTACCTCCAGGTGCCCGCTATAAGATTTATTACCAAGAAGCATTGTTACAACAAAGAACTAATCTACCAAACACAAATATCCTTCTTTTTTGAGCTAAGTATAGTTGTTGTTTTTCAGGCTCTTCACAAAACAATTCTGGACAACAACTTTTTGATTGTCAGATGCAAAGACCTGGTGTGGAGAACATCTGACTCTGAGAGGTTTTATGCTGAACATTCAGGTATGAACACAACTTATTGATTAAAATGTACCAAAGTTTATTGAGGTTTCTGTGTGTAATCAAAAAAATGTAAGAACACATGTAAGAAGAGCAGGCCAAAAAGGACAATTATACTCTGTGTTTGCTTTTTGTAAAAGTAAAAAAAAAAACTCTGGAACAAAAAAAACGAAAAAGGTGTCTTTATTAAAATAATTACATGTCTATACTTCCTTTTTTATTTTACAGGGCGATTCTTCTATCAAAGACTTGTTGAATTCATGTCAAGGTAAACCTCCCAAATAAAATTGAGGATTTAATAGAAGAAAAAAAATGGATAAAGTTCTCAAAATACAAGGGAAAATAAAATAAAATCCAATTCAAACAACAAAAATAGTTTTATTTACTGGGTTTTTTGTCATTTTTAAATCTGCAGGAAATATTTGAAAATGTAATCAAAAGGAGATTTTCTCAGTTACAGAATCCACATGGGCTCGTTGTGTTTGATTATGAAATGTTATTGAACTGTAAGTTTCTCAGTGCCCGCTGTGTTTAGGACAAAATTCCTACGACTGTTTAAAAATCACGTTGTAGCTCGCCGACGATCGCTCTCCCAGCAGTGAACGACTGCTGGCTCTGAAAAGGTGTTTTGGAATCACGTTGTTTTTCTCCAGTTGCAGCAGAGATACAGTAGTTGCCATGGTAACCAACCTTTTCCCATGTACCTGGACACTGTTATGAGGAACGTGCTAAACATCCTCATTAAATCTATTCAGGAAAACCTGTTTTTCTTTATTTCTTCTTTTCTTTTCTTTTTGTTAGAAAGCATTTTTTCAGTAGTTTATTTGTCACAGTTTTTTTTGTTTTTCCCCCAGCGGTCCTATGCGAGCGTACATTTTAGCCAGAGAGGATGCGATACGTCACTGGAGGGATCAGATGGGACCAACCAAAGTGTTTCGAGCCAGATACACGTCACCCGCCTCCCTCAGGGCGCAGTTTGGCCTCACAGACACAAGAAACACAACTCATGGCTCAGGTAACAAAAGTTCCAGACTTTACATTTAATTTAGCTTTATGTGGTTATTTCAAAGACGAGCGCTCTTACTTTAAGCTTGCTCCTCAGTCCATCGCTCTAATTTAACAAACGGCTTCCGCTCTGGGGCACAGCAGATCATTTTCAGCAGCACATGAGTATGGCAGGCCTTTTTTACATTTAATCAGCTTCACCACACTTACATTCCAGGTATCTGAAATTGGCTTTGACTAGAAATATTAGTTATTTTAGTTATTTAAGTGAGAGATATATAAGATTCCAATAATGAAAATTGAATTTCAGACTTTTTCACGTTCTGTTTTTTATTTTAAAAAAGCTACACTCTCATATTGGCAATATGAATTTCTTTCTACATTTTCCTGCTGCGTAAAAATCTGTAATTTGTGATGTCGGTGGACCTAGAAAAATGAATTGGTATTTCATGTGTGTGGGTCCAAAACATTTTTTAAAATACTTTTCATTTGTTTCCCATCAGCAGCATATTTTCTTCAGCTGTTTTAATGCATACTGTTTACTTTTTAGTTATTCTGTGATATTTTTCTTCAGATTCTCCTGAGTCAGCTCGTAGAGAAATCGGTTTCTTCTTCCCGGATTTCCACGTGGAGGAGTGGCTGGAGAGGGAGGAGCTGATGTTCCGATCAGGACAGATCTACTACGACCCTCAAAAACACATCCACATACTTTTATCACCAAGCTGACCCCAGAACAGCTCATCCCCTGTTCTACAACCATGGAGATGAGGACAAAAAGTTCTGTAATGAGTACCTGTTGTTTCAGGCCTTTCTTGAGCATGGTGCATGGAATAATTTCAAACAGAAACCATAAAAAAATTAATTTATTTAAAAAACACACACGCTCATCAGATTAATCAAGGCAACACAATTCAGTTACAGACTTGTTACACCCACCTGCTCAGGTGTCGCCACATTCAGATTGTAGAACAGTTAGAACACGTCTTGTATCGATGTCAGACAACAAGAGGAACGAGTTGAGTATTCAGCTACGATAAACAAAAACAACTTCACACATGTGCTCAGAAGCATCTTAAAAGTATTTTCATATTTTGGAACACCCTGTCTGCTGCAAAGATGTTTTTATTTTTATCCTAACAAAGAAATGTTAAATGTTCTGTTTTCAATTTTAACGAATGTTTTAAATGTGAATCTTTTTATGATGCTTAAGTACAATAAAATACGTAAAACTGCCCAGTTAAACATGTTTGTTTATTATTTAAACAGTGGTGGGCACAGCTAACCAAACAGTTAGCTTCACTAACCACTAATCTGCTAAACAGTCTTAGCTCAGCAAACGCTAAACAGATAAAAAAAATAGTGGAAGCTAATGCTAACTGCTAAGATGACTTTCACACAATTTCATCTACTTCCTGTTGAAGACTGACTCAAACCTGTTGTTAGTTTTCTATTGGGTGGAATCGTGTGGCAGAGATTGGCCAATCCAAACCAGAATTATAGCTCTGTCTAACTTGATACTTCCAGTCTACTCCTTTCATAATAAAAGCATTTCTTTGATTAAGTTTGTATTTTTTATAAATATAGTTTAAAGTCAGTCATATAAATCCTTTCTCTACCATAAATTTACAGAGTCAGTTTTTGGTTAAATATTGTGAAATGTTATTTTATTCCTTTTTGACACTCTTAGTTTGAAGTTTAGCTGCTAAAGATGCTACACTTAGATTTTATTTAATTGGGGATAAATGGCATAAAAATAAAAATTTTACACTATTTAAAGTGGACCTAATATTACCTGAACCTAATCTAGCGGAAGCTAATCGTGCGTTAACGATTTCCAAAGTTAGCAAAAAAAGCGTATCCGCTAAGTCTGCTATTAGCAGATTAGCGACACTGTGCCCACCACTATGTAAACATATTCCTGTGAAACCACCAGAACACAAAGATTTCTCCACCGAAGCACATTCAGTTGACTCGTTTCTCGCTGGACTTCTTTCGATTGCTCAAGTGTTTTGTGTGGCCACCTGTTTCAAAGTCTCCACAGGTTTCATGACCTCGTAGGTTGTGAGCGACTTCTTGACTTTGCCGTTTTTGTCCACCTGATGGATGCTCTGCGTTACGGTAATGGTCACCTGCTTGGTGGACATCCTGTTGTCCTGCCATTTTGTCTGGGAATGGAAAAAGCATTGAAACGCTCACAAGCAGAATTCTTTCCGGGTGACATAAGCAAATGAGCTTATGAGGGCTACGTTTCAAACTGTGATAAATGACTTACTATTTCTTCAGTGTGCAGGACACTTCTTCGCTGCACCGTGGTGCCTGTTGAAGGCGGTGTGGCATCCTGCTGCGGCGAGGCCAGGATGGACGGCTGGCTGCAGGGCTTCACGTCATTCAGACTGGCTTCAGACACGGCCGAACACACCTTCAGATATGCCTGAGCGGGTGGAGGGAGACCATCTTCGAAGAAATCTGGAACTTTTAACAGAGCAGAAACAAACTTTTAGACTTCTTAAGTCTATAAAATGCAAACATGAGTGGAAGCTTTAAAATTAGTAACAGATTCCAGAGCTCCATGGACAACTGCTTCCAAAGCATTCAAGCCTTGTGAGGATGTGTGAATAGTTGTGACAACACTATATTTAAAGAAGCTGCAAGAATCCTATTTTAACTTGAAAGATCAAATGACTGCAAAACCAATATTTACTTTGGTCTTTAATTTCTTTACCACAAAAAAGAGAATTCCAAAATATTTCCACTCATTTCAATGACAAAAGAAATAAAGTTAAATATTTGAAAAAGTCCTGCTGATTCAGCATTTCCACTATTACGATAAAACATACAAATAGAGGCTTTTATGAATAATAAAATGTGTGTAAAAAGACAGTAGATGCCTCGTTTATTACTAACTCACTCAAACATAGTCTCTTTAATAAGACAGCATCTGTTTGACTGCTGCTTGTTAGTTTGCAAAATTGTGTGTATGTTTTATGTCTTTAATCACAAAGCTGATCTCAGTTTGTCTTCATGGTTACAACAAGGCTCCGCAACCTTCATCCAGCAGCTGCTTCGGTTACCATGAGAGCAAAGTCCGGTGTGAGCGCCGTGGCTTTTGAAGCAGCCTAATTTCCTCTTTTACTGATTCATCTGAAGAAGTGTGGCTTCAAAGAAAACACACTTCAGAAAAATAGACTTCATTAACAAAACAACAGTATGGAGATCATTTAGCGGCAGAGATTTTCCTAATGTCTCGTGTTTTTATGAGACACTCAGTCCTTGGCAGCAGAGGGAAGGTTGAAAGATGTTTTTCTTCTTTTTTTCACGGATTTCTTTTCTCATAATGGTTTCTTGTTAAAATCAGCTGCATTAAACCACTGAAATAGTGAGAAAATGAATGTTAATCCTTATTGTGAGGAGAAAAAAACAACCCGTCACTCGCCTCATACATTCAACCGTTTATCTTACCAAGGCTGATAGTTTTCTCAGAAGCAAAGCCGGCCTCAGAGTTGTCAGAGGGGATGCTTTGGATGGATGACAGGGGGATGTCGGTGTCCGTGCTCGTCAGCCACGTGGACTCGGTCTCTTTGGTCCAGCTCTCCAGGTAACGGGGCTCCAGAGCATCAGTCCTGCTCCCCCCGCAGCCCATAGCTCTGCCTCTGCAGGACACCGTCACTTCCCCGGATTAACTCCTCTTCTACAGAACAAAGAGACAGCAAAAGCACTGGGCTGTTATTTCAGTCACATAGATAAGTTCAAATATCTGGGCATCTTGTTCAGGAGGGATGGTAGGATGAAGAATCAGTGTCACATCCTCAGTAATGAGGGTGTTGTTTCGGTCAGGCATGGTGAAGAAAGAGTTGAGTTGAAAGACAAAACTCTGTCTATGTCTATGTGCCAACCCTCACCTATGGTCATGAGGCATGGATCTTGACCGAAAGAACGAGATCCAAAATGAGCTTCCTTCGTAGGTTGGCCGGGCGTAGCCATAAGCCCCTTCTCTATGTGCGTGCTTTTAAGTGGTTCTCCTTAATTCAGCGTCATCCAATTGTATCTCCATTTCCTGTTCCAACTACGCTTTTGGATCACCTTGGCAGAGGTTCCAAACGGGTGAAAACAAGTATCGCACACTAGTGATTTGACGTCAGCAGACTGCTGCCCCGTGGATTGGCTGAGCCAAGGCGGAACTTGCAAATTCCTCTTGCAGACTTTTCCTGGAGAGAGGTGCAGGAAATGAGTGCATACAGCTTGAGCTGGACGGAGCAGTCTAATGTGAGCCGATACACCAGGAGGTTTCTGTCAAATTGTCCGCCCTTGGTAACACGCGCACATAACAGTGTGGTGACACATTAAAAATAAAAGTCAGAGCAGACGATAAAACGGCAATGGCTTAAGCCGCATGCCGACGATCCTTCCACAGAGTGAAAAACACACAACTAAGGAGACATGCACTTGAGGAGAAATGAACAGATTAGAGTGAGATTTGACAAAAGAGAAGGGATTTTATGCCCCTTTTCCACTAGCGCCTCTACAGCACGGTTAAACTTGGCTCTCCACAGTTCCAAAGCTTTTCCACTAGCAAGGATTCGTGGAACTAGCCCCTTTTTCAGAACTTACGGTGCTTTGCTGTGGTTCCAAGTGTAACGTGCTGGCCTGAAAACACGATGTCAGAGGACTCTAGGTCACTTATTGGTTAGGAGGTGGAGTCACTGGTTGTGTGACAAGAGCTACTCTCACAACAACCCGATCTGCCATTTGTACAATGCTACCATGTCCTCCATTGTTGTGTTGCATATTTTTTTGGGGTTTTCTTCTTTTATTGTGTTTAATAGTGACTGACAGATAGCTTAATGGAGCATAACCGTCACCAGCTGTTAAGGTGTGTGGTGCTAGTTTTCGGACTCCGGGACTTCCAAACTTACAATGAACCCACCCACTAGAGCTGTTACTGAAGTGTAATGGAAAACCACTCGAACTGTGCTGAATAGAGTTCGGCCAAGTTGAACCGTTCTGTAGAGGCGCTAGTGGAAATGGGGCATTTGAAACAGGGTGAGGAACTCAAAGTAGGGCCTCTGCTCCTTTGCATCTAAAGGAGTCAGTTGAGATGGTTCAGACATTTGATTAGGATGCCACCTGGATGTTTCCATTTACTGAAAAGACCCAGAACTTGGGATTGTGTATCTTCTCTGGCCTGGGAATTCCTCAGAATCCTACAGGTTTAGGATGTTAGATTTCCCTCTTGGGCCTGTTGCCTCCATGACCCAACTATGAATAAGCGATAGAAGATGAACACGGAAATCTATTTTAGATGATATGACAACTATGCATAGAGTTACACAAAAAGTACAATGCAACGATCAGAAAGGTTTAGAACAAAACACTAATCAAGGTTAACAATACAGTTTCAGGTTTAAATTTAATATTTCTTCTAAAGGCATTAACACAAGTGTATATTAGTTACAATTTACCACACAGCTGTAGAAAGCGAGACCCTCCATAACCCTGGTTTCCAGTAATTTTGAGACTTTAAGGAGTTGCCCTGTCTGTGTTAACTCAGGTATGTTTCTCCAGGGGTGTTTAAAGACCACATCTTCTGATGATCACACAGGCCAGGGAGGCCATATCAGACAGAAGTCAATCATTCATCGTCTTGTAGACACCTGAAATGAAAAGACAGACAGATAGATTATGGAGTTCTTTCTGGTTGCCCTTAGAGACATAATTTAGTTAGCCATCTGTTTTGTGCTACTCTCCTGGGATATTTTGTACTTTTTGTTTCCAACCATATTGTTCCAAATAGATGCCTTTTGTCTGTGCTTTAATCTAAAGGTCTTCTCTCACAGGTGTCATTAGGTTTATATGACCTGGGCTGCAGCCCTTGGTGTTTTCTGAATAGCCTCCAATCACAAGACAGAAGACATATTAACAAACAGATCTAATCAAGTTATGAAGCCTAAGATGATAGTCTAGCACAATTTTCAAAAAATACTGTTTTAATCTTATTAAATATGTAAGTGTGGTTGCAAAGCTGAAATTATAAAACAAAAATGCATTTGCAAAATCAGTTCCTGTGGTCTTGTTTTTAGAGCAGATGAGTGGTGCTGGAGAAAATATCTTATCCAGACTTTCTTAAATTTAAAGGCACATCACACATTTAGACTAGTCTCATTAAATTAATAATAATAAATAAAGAAAACAAAGCAAAATATGCCTGAAAACAAGTGATGAGGCATGTTTTTACAACAAACAACAAAACTAGCCTATGGAATATAAAACAAATTTATCTCAAATTTGTTTTTGTTAAATCAGAAAAGCTAAATTTAAAACAAATGGGCAAAAAATACATGTAAAGTTAAAAATAACAGCATCTCTTAATTCTTATTGTAGCTATTTACTATGTAAACGACAAAACTGCAATTGTACTATTTTTGCATTTTGGACACAATATAAAAGCTGGTCATGGACAAATGCAATCTCTCATCTATATAACAATATTAAACAACTTGGAAAATTCATATAGAAGAATAAAACATTTTTTGGCTGGGCTGAGCCCCCTAACATTAGAAAACCTTAATAACGCACCTGCTCGGTTTGATGGAGGAAATTAAAGCCAACAAGGCTGTTTTCAGACAGGCCTCCTCTGGATTGTTTTTACCTTGGATTACCTTAATGACTTCTCCCTCACCCAGTAATTACCATATTGAGTAAATCAGCTGTTTTTTTTTTTTTTTTTTTTTGATGAAGCAGCTGTAAATACGCAGTGAAATGCTCTAATCTTCTCAGTCTGTCCCACAACACGCAGTCACAGTGTCAAATAAATCAAAACAGCAGAAAACGACATTAAGGTGAGCGGTAAATGAGAGATAACAGATTCTTACTGATGGCGGAAAAGTCGGTGCAGCTGCTGCTTCCAGCGTGTCTTCTGCCACTCAAACTCTGACTGAATGAAAACACACACACACAGAAACACACGCACACAAACCCTGCCCGACACGGCTGTTTTACCCGCACGAGACTCCTCCAGCTTTTTCTTTAACCTCATGGATTAATTCTAAACCAATAAATGGTAAATCATCCATCCTGTTGCTTGAAGAAACATGTGCATCTGCTGCTGCTGCTGCTGCTGCTGCTGTTGGGCTTATGCACAGAGACTGCATCAGCTGTTGCTAGGTAACTTAAAAAAATATAAATGCTTTTTTTGTGAATGTTAGTTCAGAGATGCAACAAATAAAATACACTAGTGGTTGGTGCAGAAGTTGTGTGCAAGTTTTCATCCTATTCACATACTGTGTAAACTACAAGCACTCAGTGCACACAGCCAAGAGCCTAGGTCACGTGTCAAACTCAAGCCCTGCGAGACAAATGTGGTCATTTTATGTGGCCTGCGAGAGCTTCAAAGATATTATTGTCTAATAAGTATATGCTGGTTTAAAGCCAGCCCTGACAATAAACTGCATCTCCCATAATGCATGTTGATTATTTTACCAGCAAAATGACGGTATCCCACCACCAGGTGGAGGTGCACAGTGTTCAAAAGTTTTACTGAGGTCTGTTGTGTTGGGAACGGTGAATTTCCTACTTACAAGTCATACATTCAAACTTTACAGCCCCTCCAGTGGGAATTCCATGTCAGAATGCCTTGCGTTATAGTTCGCTTCCTGCTTTTGGAGCGGTCTCACATGTAGTTGAAACTTTACCCAAACCAAGACCTAGGTTTTCAGGTGGTCCAGAGTTTGCTTTTTTTGGTCCAAGTCAGAGTTTGATTATGCGTTAACACCTCCCCAAACGAACAGGACTTTCCAGGCAAACAAACTGAAGTTCGATTAAAGCGGACTAAATAGGGCTGGTGTGAATACACCCTTAGTAGATCAGGTTTACTTGTGGTTCCCATAGTTTCTAAAGGTAAAATGAGAGGCAGAGCTTTCAGTTATTAGACTCGTGTTTTGTAGAACCGACTTCTGTAGGTGAGGCTGACACTTTGTCTACTTTTAAACCTTGGGTTAAGACTTTCTTCTTTGATAAATCCCATAGTTAGGGTGAGCTTGAGTTTCCTGAGCTTTTCTTCAGTTATGCTGCTATAAAGGACAAACTGCACATTTTCTCACTCGCACTACTCTTCATATTTATATTTGTAATTTTTTCTATTGTTAATGTGTTTTTCCTTTGTCTTCACTGAAATGCAGATCTAGATCAGCCATTTTGTGTTTGTCTGTATTGCTTCCCTGTCCTCTCTAACCCTAACAAGTCCAGGTAAATGGCTGCTTGTTCTGGAGGATTCTTCTTGTTTTTCTTTTTCACTGTTGCCAATTTGCTGCTCAGGTTGTGATGAAGTGGAGATTTGACACAATCTGCTGTCTTCCTTAAACAGATGACTTTTACTAATTGGCTATTTAATGTATGAATGTTTTGATCAGTGCTCTGAGACATTTTTTGTGAACTGTGCTATAGAAACAAAACTGATCTGAATTGAATTTTCCGTGTGTCACTTCAATCGCCTACATTGGATCTTTTTTAATTAAATGTTGTTTCTAAATATAATGGTTGGCGCTTTAAAGCAAAACAGGAATTTATAAGGGAATAAACACACACCACTTCTTCACCTTTATATTTTTGAAAATAATTTCACAGAAGTGTGTTTTCCCCTCCTTTTAATTTTGTTTTTGAAGTACACACACACCTGTTTCGGGTGGTCAGCTTCTCAGATGGGCTGTTTTCACGAGTCAAAACCTCAACCTTTGGCTCTACTTCCTCAATAATAGATACTGATATGTTAAATACATAATGACAATGTTTTAACTTTTAGATTTAGCTATCTAAAGTGGTAATTCTAAGATTTCAAGATCTGAAAAGGACTAAGACAATCACTGCTGTCACCAGTAGGGGACACCCCAAGTCCATTTCTTTAAAACAAGACATGCAAATCCATTTTCTTCACATGATTTATTTTGTCCACATTTAGACTTAATGTATTCTCAGCCATCACAAAGAGTGCTGGTAAATACGTCAAGAGGTTAAAAAAGTTTGGTCATTTTTTTGACGTATAATTAAACCTCAGCTAAATCAATATACTTAAAACCACACAGAACAAGTTAAGTAGCATTTGTGTTTCACATTTACAAAGCACAAATTGTGTAAGAATTCGAAACTAGTAAATGACAACTAAAGATCACCCAAAAGCAAAAGTGATTCCAAAAGCACACAGGAAATAATATACTGATTCCAGTTTTTTTGCTGTCACATCTTCTGCAAAAAGAAGCCCCCGGAGCCCCTTATAGCAGTTTTAAACTCAAGTACTGCCATCCAGTGGTATAAATCTCAGTCTCAAAACTGGGTTTTATTGACTGCTTGTGAAATTTTTCATTTGCCCACAAAGTGCCACATTTATCACACTTTTCTGTTGCAGTCAGTGTGATTTCCTCCCATTTACTGACGGAACAATAAACTGAATCCCACCGAGAGCTTCCCAGTGTTCCAGAGGTACGGCTGTCCTGCCAGCGAGGCTCGGTCCGCTAAATCAGGGTCGTTTATTTCTGACGTAAAGCGCCGAACAAAACCCCCGGCAGAAATATGAAGCTGGAACCATCCGATCGATTCACACACGTCGACGCTTTGAGGCTGTTCTTGTCCACAAGTGACAAGAGGAGATTTGACGCTCAACGGTTAGCGACCACTTAAAAAAAATTGAACGTGTAGCATTTTTTAAATGAAGTTTGTCAAGTTGTTGATTTATCTTGATGCACAAAATGCAATATAGAATATATAATTTACAAACTTTCAGCCTGACGAACTGAATCATTCTTCTGATGGGACTGAAACAAACTGACAGTCTGTGTTTTATCACACCAGTTTTCTATTTAAATACAGATTTGACAAATATTTATTGCAGCACTGGGAGGTTTCTGAGCTGAATCAGATCTCCTCCCTCAGCTCAGTTTCCCGTCACCTGGCTGATAAATGTCGCTTCCTGTGGACAGTTTGGTCAATATGAGCCTGGACAGCTTTGATTTGTGTGTCCTGGCCTCATGTCCTATTGGACCGCTGGTCAATAGGTCTGTCTTCCCATTACCCTGGCAATTAATGTGGTACACTGTAAATGATTTTCGTTGTTTTTACAGTAAATTTACTGTATTTGCAACAGTTTTTTACTGTAGAAACTGTT
>JARVJO010030677.1:0-11682 GCA_031762555.1 Cynodonichthys magdalenae | reverse complement strand
ATTTAAACTTAATGCTGCAATGAGCAGAAAGTGTAAAATGTTAAACATTCAGTTAATCAATTACATAATTTCTTCACAAAGGTGCAGAAGCCACATTCTGCTTTTATACAATGTCATATGGAACAAACTCCCAGAAAACTGCCAGACAGCACCAACTGTGGGTTCCTTTAAATAAAGGTTGAAGACCTATTTGCTGCTGCCTTTGATTAATGCAAGAAAAATGATTTTATGCCTTTATATTTTATTTCAGTTCTTAATCAGAGCTTAATTCTGTTTTATTTTCATCTTTTTTTCTTTTAATGTTTGTAATGTTACTTTTTTCTATAAAGCTTTTACTGTTCTTTTGTACTTTATAAAAAGGTTTTTGTTTGTGTAAAGCACTTTGAGTTGCCTTGATGCAAAAATGCGCTTTATAAATAGAACTGCCTTGCCTTGAGGTCTGGAAGGTCACCACAGCTCACAGACCTTAGAAAGCCCTAAAATGGCTAAAAATCAGTGAAATATACAAATACTGGGCTACAATTTGGAATGGTTGTAGTCATTAACAATAGATAGTGCAAGTGAGGCTCAATATTATAAAAGATCTTTGCTTAAAACTTTAGTATTAACTTTTAGATGCAACTGTGTTTGTTAGCAAAATATCTGCAATCGATTATGATAAAAGTTGATGTGGTCATATCTGAAAGTCATTCAGAACTCATCCACCAATTATCTTTTACCCACTTCTTCCTTTCAGAGTCACAGGGGTCACTGATGTTCATACAGCTCTACCAACTGAGCCACTATGATACACAACACATACTTACAATAAAAGTATTGTGATATTTCTTTTATTTTCTTTTTGCCTTCAAATGTGTGATAAACTGACTTTTTGCCACTTGTCAATTAGGAAACAAACATTGACACAATTTTCTTTAGGTTAAAAACAAATTTAATGTGAAAACTCTTCTTTTATTACGGGGCCATCACATTTTTAGATACCAATTTTTACTGGCACAGTTTTTACTAGAGCTCACGTGTTCTTTAAGGGTAATAACAGGTTGTGATTTCGTGCTGAAATAAATGACCAGTAGAGGTGGTTCTGATAGGACTGACTGAAGAAAGTGAACTGTATGAGGATCAAAAGCTGATACAATCTGAGTTACTGTCAAAGACAGCTACTGTCATTGAACTCCATTGTAAGCCAATTACAGATTGTCTACTTGAGTTGTGAATACAGTCTGCCTTTTTTGCTCTGTGAAGCTGGTCTTCCTCGGTTCCATCAGTTTGTTTTCCTCCTGCCCTAAACACACCTGACTTGTTTGCCAATTTCCATTCACCAGGGTAAATCATGGGGATATTTATCTTTTACCCTGATGGCGTTTGGAATGATGTGGGTGTGCATCTGCAGTCCATTACTGACAAGCCTTCTCCAAACATTTACTTTTACATTTTTATTAGTTACTCCTTCCCACAACTCTGTCACACAAGTGTCTCTTCCACTATATCTCTCACACATAAACCCACTCCCCTGCCAGCGTTGTTCTCTTCCTACCTCTTTTTAGGCTCTCTTCATGGCAGAAACACTTGATTGTAATCCAGTAGTGCCATCAATTATTAGGTGTTGTTTATGAAACCATGGTGCAACGTGCCACTAAACACAACATGAGTATTTCTGTTCATAGTGGACATTTATTCACTCCTTTCTTTTATTATTTTGTTTCTATTTTAAGATTTGCTTTGTCTTGACTGAAGGTTGCATCAGTTTACATCAGACCCAGTGGCAGGCTGGACTTTCCCCCCACATCCCCACCAGCTGTGAGGGCACTGTCAGCATACACATTGTCGCCCTGCTCAAAGCTTTTCTACACTCCCTGAACTAACACCATTTGGATCTCATTGAGCTTTTAAACTCAATTTGGGTCCTCGGGCTGCCCACCCTGAGGGTTTGGCAGAAGTGAGTGAATGCTGGCACATATTGTGGAAAAAAAAGATACAATTGATTAGAGCAGTGATCAGGGGTGGAGTGGAGGAAGTGGCGCAGTACGATTGAATGAAAAAAAACAAAACAAAGACTTGGACACTGTTAGCATAATGGACAGGTTTTTTGACAGGACTCCCCCATAAATGCAAAAAAGTGAAAAATAAAGGTGTCAGTTTTACTTAAAGGGGATTATTTATCCATCCCCACTTACCTTACCTAAAGGGGACATATGCAAAATCCACTGTTTTAATCATTAGATGCATTCTGTTATGTACTTGGAATCTCTAGGAGTGCAAGAACCTTGAATTTAGTCACTCCAGGTGCTATGTAGATATCTTTATATTTTGTTAGGTCATATTTTTTCAACCTGTTCAGTTTTCTCTATTTTCTATCTATAGATAATGATTACCATATTATTTCAAAAGGATAATAATGTTGTCTTTCCTTGCACACTGGCCATGGGAAGACATGAAAGCATAATGCAGGCAATCCAAAGACACGTGTTGTGTGCGGACAGGTATTGTCTTGTTGGACAACTGTACCAGGGTGCTGTCCCTGAAGAATGCAGGATGTCACAGATATGTTAAGGGGTGCTAAGTAGCTCTTTTCTTGAATTCTGAACTTTCCCACTTTCAGGCAGTGAATTGGAGGTTCATTCCAGTTGAAATTTATGTCCAGAACAACTAGGCTGCAGCAAATGTAGCTGGCGAACATGCAGTTAAATTAAAATTTTACATGATAAATTTTTGTCTGCAAGCTATTTGCTCTTCCACATAGTGGAAGAAAATGGGATCATTTTACGGCTAAAATAATTCAACTTGCATTTTGGGATACATAGTTTAAAGTCGTTGCTGGCTTTGATGCAGAAAACACTTATATCAAGGCCTTAATACATCTTTAAAGCTCTCATGGGCCACATAAAATGTCATACCAGGCAACATTTGGCCTGCGGGCCTTGAGTTTGACACATGGTCTGTGCCATTATGGACGCTCTGCTGATGCCAGTTGTTTAGTATAGTGTGGGATGACACAGGGTGTTGTGGGGAGTCAGCAGCAAAACAGACTTGTGGTTAGCACTTTTACCTCATAGTAGACGATCCGGGGTTCAATCCCGGTTCAGACCTGGGGTCTTTCTGTTTGGAATTAGCAAGTTCCTGTGTTTGTGTGGATTTTCTCTGGTTACTCCACTTTCAATACCTGTGTCTAAATATGTTTTGGATCTTATGAACTTACTCAGACACTGCATAAATGATTAACGTTTTGACTGATTGGTTAAAGTCATAGTCAGATCATCATCCGGTGTGTAGGGGCCTTGAGCTGTAAAAACAAAAACAAGTTCAGTAACATAAGACAGAAAGCATAAAACGTGAATCAGTTTTCTAAATTTGCACAGTAACCATTATATTATTACCACTAACCACTACTGTGATTGTGATCAACAAGTACACATCACAAAACAAACAAAACCCTCTTTACTTTGCATATGAAAAAGGTGTTTTCATCACATATTCTAATAAAAACATCCCATCAATAATCATGGTTGTGCTAAAAAGGTAACAGATGGGATGATAGAGTGTAGAATCTGAGTAGACAGAAAAAATAAAAAAATAAAATAAAATAAAACAATGCTGAATAAAATAGTTCTGTCCGACATTGTAATGAGCACAGTTACTTGTGTGGGACTGATGTGGGAAAAAAAGCTATTTTCAGTTTCAACCCTTTTCCCATTTTCATCATAATTATGTCAATATTCCTCCAAATGCAAACACTACCAATCCTGACAGAAAGTAATATAGTGAAAGACCATTAAAAATGAGGCACCCCTTTACCCCAGCTCATCCATTGACACACACACACACACACACACACACACACACACACACGCACACGCGCGCGCGCGCGGCTCCACACACCTCCCACCTTGCCCCCCCCACTCAATAAGACTTTTGGCAGGCCTGAGCTGTTGTAATTGGCAGCCAGCTTGCCGTACCGATAGACTCCCCTCAGTCCTGTGGGTCAAGAGTAATTTACTGAGCTGTTAAACGCCACCAGTTTCTCTCTTTCTACTCAGTCCAACCCCACCCACCCCTTGCTCCCCCCTCCCTCTGACATCCATACCGGAATTCCCATCCAGGCTGTATTACAAGGCGAGATGATGGCTTAATCCCTCGTTAATTAGGGACAACAACTCCAGCAGCTGAGGCTAAAGCGGAGAGCAGGGGAGGCCCAGGAGATATGGTGGGGGAAGTGGGCGAGCAGACTCTGGCCGAGCTAGTGGCCCAGTCAGGAGAGCCCTGGCTCGTGCTCAGAGAGCTGGCAAGGGATAGGAGTGGGGTGGGGGGTTGCGGTGTTGCTCTGGATGAGGATTGAAAGGGCCTTCTGCCTAATCCCCCACTGATGGCTCTTCTGGGCTAATGGAACCTGGACAACTGGGCAACTGGATGCTGCTGCTGGCTCGGGACTGGTCTACTCTACTTCCACTTCATCTGGGTCGGCGTGTCACTGTGATTGCACTTCTTGTTTACCAGAGTAGTTTTTGTTTCATTTGGCTTGTGAAGCAGCACATGAAATACCTTTTTACTGCTTGGCCGTTTTCGTAACGCTAGGTTTTCCTGGTAGGCCTCACCTCATTCTCTTTTCATGGCAGATACAGATCATATTTCCCATGATGGATACAAAGCCATAGTCCCACATAGATAAACAATCCTAATCCCATTTTTAATTGTCTCTAAGCTGCATTTTCTTGAGGTAAACTTGTCTGAAATCATCGAGGAAAGGATTCCAAACTAAATGAAGGATGAAGTAGAAGAAATAGTGGTATAAAAAAATAGGGCAAAAAAGACGAGTGAAAAGTGCATCTTCTTGTGTTTCCTTTTCAGGTGGCAACAAAAGCCCATTTATTTAGTCCTGCACTTCCACTGGTTGGGTGTAC
This sequence comes from Cynodonichthys magdalenae, assembly GCA_031762555.1. Taxonomy (NCBI): domain Eukaryota; kingdom Metazoa; phylum Chordata; class Actinopteri; order Cyprinodontiformes; family Rivulidae; genus Cynodonichthys; species Cynodonichthys magdalenae. Next base: position 6,787 of record JARVJO010030677.1, on the reverse strand, counting down.
TGTTAGCAGAGTGCATTATAAATACAACCAGCCTTCTCACTGTCCCCCCCCCTCCCTGAAAGGCCCAGGCTCCCGGGGAGCTCCAAGTACAAGGTAATTATCCAGCACCACACCACCTGCTGATTCCCTACCTGTGAGTCCAGCAGCATTAGAGAGGAGGATGGATGGAAAATGAGAAGGATACGAGCTGACTATATTTGAATGTGGAAAAGAAAACTGTGGATTATAAGAATTTTTGGAGCTTGTCAGAGTAATATCTAAGCTGGAACAAAAAATATATAGTTCTAGAGAAATGCTCTTTTATCAAGATATTAATTAATAAGATCTTAAGTAAAATTATTTTAGTCTTAGTATAAGATAATTGTTGCAAGCTCTGTATGTTAGAAAAAATATATTTTTTGGTCAACAAAACAAATTGGTTTTAAAAGAATCAACCAAAAAGAAAAAGGTCTCCAGCTTTTACTGGTCCCCAACACAACTCACCCTTTAGTAACTGCCCCAGTGCATGTTTCTTTTTTATAAACGCCTGCCTCAAAATGTTTTTGGTGTGCCAGAAAAGTACTTATTAAAATGCCCTATCTATTTTGACAAAACTGAAAAGAGCAGGTTGTGATTTATGTTAGTACTATCAAGATTTGTAAGTATTTTGGAATCACAAAATTGCAATATTTAAATTTTAATTCATTAAAACTTTTTGTTTGCACAAAAACAAACAAAAACTTTAAAGATGCATTAGTAGAAACTCTAATTGATTTATGGCTAAAAACATTTCTCATTTGAGGGTAGGATGTTCAAACAATTTGTAGTGCAAATAATAAATAAAAATCACTGTGCTCTACTTGTCAAGCAACTTTGGAAGTTTAAAATGTCTATAAGTTATCTAAATGTTTACAGATTTTGTATCTCTAGCCAAGTGTGGCCTCAAAGTGAAAGTTTAGTAGATGTTGAAAACTAGATGTGGACGTCAAATAGACTCCTTTCCCCAAGATGGAAAAAAACATATAAATGCTGTTTTTGTTCATTCTTTTAACTTCCATCCTCTTGAACAAAAGCTGCCACAATGAAGTCCTGCTGCAATCATAAGACAAATCCAAAAAGTAACTTTAAAAATCAAAAATCCATTGGACTAAACCTAACCCCTTCTGTTATGTAAATTAAGATGTTTTGCTTTCAATCAATTTGAGCTTCTTAATTTAAAACTGGAGGCATTAAGTTCTGAGCTTTAGGCCCAGTTTTAAATTGAAATCAGAAATATTCTGTTGCAGTTTGGCTGTCAGACTCTGAAATCCAGGTCTCACAGTGGAAGTCCTTTAAAAGTCCCTGCATTGCTTCATGGAAAATTGCAATTTACCTGAAAGCAGAAGTTCACACATGTATATGCAGGAAGTCAATAGTTATTCTGTACATACAGAATGGATCAACAATGTAACAGTGGTAGCAGAGTAGTGTTTGCGCAGCTCCCTCTTTTTAAAATGGGGGTATTAAGTTTTCTCAGGCCCCACAATCAATAACTGTTACCTTCAGTTGCTATGAAAACACTGTTTATATCAAAAATAAACTTGATTTTGCATCATAGTCTTTCTAAGTGCCTTGAAATTAGCCACTAACTAGCCTCCTAGTTAGTATTACAAGTTCAACAGGGATGCAGTTTCACCAAGTCTGGTGAAGCTGTGTAGGGGCGGAGCTCTGTGGGGCAGGAGCTTGGCTGCCGACTGATCTCTTGGGAGGAGTTTTGGGTAAATACACTGTGTATGAGCAAGCGTTTAGGCAGCTCCGAATAACTACCACAAGAAATTCAAAGATGTCTCAAACATGCATGATTCAATCAAAACAACACACTTTTTCATATGGGAATGACATTTTAACAACATAAAGCTCAAAAAAGTCAATTTTGTAGTTGAAGTCCACCCACATAAGAGTTTGAGTGCACAGGTTGCAAGTGTGCAAAAGTTGGAGAATTGGGACAGTACGGGTTACATCATCAACTTGCACCTGTGCATCATAACTGTAACATCCAAAATGGAAGGACTGAATGCTGCTTTGACATTTACACTGCTAAAAAAGGATAGTACAACAATCGATCATTTTTAGGAGAAGAAAGCACATGAACTGAAAGAGGCTTATACACCAGACCCTCGCTTGCTGGGTGGACATTCTTCTTCTTTTGATTTTATTGGTGGTCCTCAGACCCTCAGAGAGTCCTGTGGAGGGGGGGTACTCCGGGAGTTAGGGGTACCAAGCCCATTGATACAGGCTGTTAGGTCCCTGTACGACCAGTGTCATCAGAGTTTGGTCCGCATTGCCGGTAGTAAGTCGGACTCATTTCTGATGAAAGTTGGACTCTTGTTGCCCTTTGTCACCGATTCTGTTCATAACTTTTATGGACAGAATTTCTAGGCACAGCCAAGGTGTTGAGGGAATCTGTTTTAGTGACCTCAGGATCACATCTCTGCTTTTTGCGGATGATGTGGTCCTGTTGGCTTTATCAGATCGTGATCTCCAGCTCTCGCTGGAACGATTTGCAGCAAGTGTGAAAAGGCTGGGATGAGGATCAGTGCCTCCAAATCCAAGACCATGGGCTTGAGCCGGAAAAGGGTAGGGTGCTCTCTCCGGGTCGGGGAGGAGGTCCTTCCCCAAGTGGAGGTGTTTAAGGATCCCAGGGTCTTGTTCACAAATGAAGGAATATGGAGGAATAGAGCAGGAGACTGATAGACGGACTGGTGCTGTGTCCGCAGTGATGAGCCAAAAGACAAAGCTCTCAATTTACATTGCCATATTTCTGCATTTTTAATTGAAAATGTCACATACAGAGAAGAATTGTGGGTATTACACTTTGCCAAAGTCTGCCTGGATGCAGGCTTAGTTAAAGTGTGGATCAAGGGTGCAAAGATGTGTAGGGCAAAAAACCATTCCATAGAATTAGGACACACTATGCACTCAAACCCTTTCAGCTTGTACGCACATTTGAAAGACACAAGGGTTGAAGTGTGAGTACTGGGACAGCACTACCTAGAGACCTGGCATGGAAACTACAGCAGTCTCCATGTCTTTAGTGGTCTCGTCGAAATGGTGATTGCATTCACAGTGTTAACTTGTGAGTTTAAAAATCATATGCAATTTAATCTCACTCCCCATTCACTTGAGAGTCACTACTACTTAAGGCTCCTGCATAGCCCCTCCGAACTGCTGAAATGGGTGCGGATTGTTGCAGTTTTATGACAAAAATTGCGTCATTCTTTCCGTATTGTCTATATTTCGGCAGCTTCTCAACACAACCCGGTCGAACTTTTTACCCTCTCCACATAAGAACTTTTTGTGTGATTGGTCAGAAGTTCATGGGACTGTTTTTTCACGCTGAAAGTGCTCAGACGCTGCATTTTGCTTCAACCGCTCACTTCAAAAAAAAAAAAAAGGAGCAACTCTCTTTCAGAGCAGACTGTTGTACCAGGAAGCAGCGATTTATAAAGACAGTCAAATGGTCAAAAACTCATGAAAGAAGATGAAAAACATTTTGCATGGAGGAATCTAACTGATAAAACCTGTGGAACTTTAACCGGGATAGATTTGTGGATAAATACCAAATACTGTATTTCTCAATCTTAAATCTGACCCCTCCTCATTTGTTCTAAGTTTTTTTTTTTCTCATTTGACATAAATGGCTTCCTTTATCCCCCGTCTCAATCCAGAAATACCTTTTAGAAGTGGAAGAATGAGTATGTCTCAACTACAGAGTAAAAGCCCAGTTGCCTATTTTTTTTATTTACTTTTTTAATTTTTCGTGTCCTGGATGACAGTAAAGTGATGATAAACCATGAGGAAAAATCATCTCCTCTTGATTCTAATCAGAACACAGACATTAATGACATAATACTCTTTAAAATTACAGTTAGTATTGTTTCATGTTTTCATCTAACTGTAAAACCTAAACAATGCAAAAGTATCTGCATATAAGGTTTTTTTGATGACGATGTGCAATACTCATGACTTGATTGATTTAAAAAAGGTTTAAAGTTCAGACCACAAAATGAACATATCAGTGTTAAATTCCAGGTGATGTTTTCTGGTATTTTATCATGGTTGTATGACTATTACAATTTAGTATTTTACTATGACTAGTTGTATGATTATCGTGTTTTTAAAAAATCAAGTAAGTATCAAGAGGCTAAATGTGGTCCATTGTCTCTGGGAGAGATTTAGGTCTAAGAAAAACGACAAGACTCAACTATTTACTGCTCAGTAGGCAGCAGTGGTCTACAAATCAAGTTTAAAACAATTTTTTACTAAGAAGCTGGATACGTCTGTCTCTATAACTAATTGATAAAAAACAGTAAGTGCTAAAGCTTGATTTTTCAAGAGTACAAAAACATGCTGAATTGATGCGAATGGTGTGCTGGAAGTAAATTACTGGTGGGAAAAAGTTTATCTTCAGGCCTTTCTGCCTTGAACCTTTTTCTACCAGAAGTATTTCTGGCAGAGAATGTTTTGGCAGATTTAGTTGGGTTAAGTTTTGGCAACAAAACCACTTGGTAAGATTGATATGCAAAGATGTGCTCTGAATTAAAAACAATGGTTTTATAACACTGACAACATGATAGAAACCTTGGCAGAAACTTTTTATAGCAGAAAACAATGAGGGCAAACTGTCAGATGTGTGAAATGGTGAAAAGAATTCAATCTACAAAGGGCTGCTGAGCACTAAAGCACATGTTGGTAAAATCCCTGAATTCTGCTTGTGTACATGTCATGTTTTATTTCCATAGTTTATCTTTCTTTTTGCACCATTTAGGCATTTTTATTGGAAATATGAAAAGGCAGCTCCAAGCAGTTCACTGTAAACCACTCTGCTCTGTGTTGGCCTCAGTTGTAAGTGATTTAAGCTCATTGTAAAATCTGGCATCCAAAACAAACAAGTTACATTGGGGAAGAAATATTAACAGACTAGTTTAAATCTTTTAATTAACATACAACTGTCTCTAACATGGAACTTATCAACAGTTCTAGTAACTATGCCCCTTTCTTATGGCAGTGTAAGAGCAAAGTTTGTGTAGATGGTGTTTGTTTAGTCAGAGTTAAACCTTAATTCCTAGGTGCTGATTTACTAAAAATTTGTGTGTATAAAAACACAAACAAACTAAATAGTGAGCAAAGCTGATCTAACCATGTGCACCTAGGATTGCATAGGTCAATTGAGCATAATAGCAGATGCAATCAATTTAGCATCTTTGCCTTTGTGAATATGCAGAATATTTATTCTGATTATCAGAAAATGCTGAATGCTTGGAGGAGGACATGCAAATTTATTTAGCCCCACAATGGGATTTGTCAACACCTAAAACTTATTGTGGTTGCTGTTTTGCTTCTGTATTTAGCACGTTTGCAAATCAGGTGCAAACTGGCTTTGGTCATTGTACCTGCACCGTCTCAGACACCATTATCTACTAAATGTTATTGTATGAGAGTAGCCTACTACAGATTTGTTTGTGAAATCTCAGAAGGTCAGTACCCAGGTAATCATCTGAAGGGCTTGACATGTAGAAGCCATGCCATATTTCCTTTGGAAAATTTCCTTGAGACATTGCATTTTCTTGAACCTGGATCATTTGCCTCCTCCACCAAGACTTCTGACCATGGTTTCAAACTCCACTTTTCTTTTACAACCACTCTGTTCTCTGTTCTGTTATAGCATGTGCAAATTCTTTATTTTGCTCTGCAATTTAGCGCTCGTTATTTGGGATCTTAGTAAATCAGGCCCTTAGGGTCTTAGGAGCTGATTTAGAATATCCTTCTCCCATTTTTTTGCATGAAGGCAAACACACTTAATGGATCACAGCTGCTATTTTGCTCATTTGACAGACGCAATATTCGTAGCGCATCATTAAATCAGCTTTGCATACACTATCAAATTTACGAGTATTATATGAAGCACAAAGTATCAATAAATCAGCCCCTTAGTGGTGTAAATGCAACTGGCTGATATGGTCACACATCAAAGAAAACCATCTCCAGTGGCATTGTAGATTTGATATGTTGAGATCAATGGGGTGCTTGCCATCTAATGGAATCATTGAATGGTCATAACTGCATTGTCATACTGTAATTGGATGTAGATTATCACTAGTTTGCCATAACAGCATCTGAATCATCAAGACTGAATTGTCTGACTGAATTATCATTATTGGCTTGTCATGACTGGATCATCCCCACTGATGATTATTGCTGAACCATTATTACTTGATTGCTTAGTTTAGTTAAGTTTATTCATTAATTTCTTAAAACCAACAACACATTCTATATACAAAAAAATAAAAATCATAAATGAAAGGTAACAGAAAAAGAAAAGAATCTTATATTTGCCCATTTTCTCGAAAAAAATAATTTGACTAAAAATAGTCTTCAAGTAACAAAAACAAAACAAAACAAAAAACAAAAAGCTGAAAATAAAAAAAGGTTAAACTCCTAGAACAACTCCTATAAATACAAATTATACCATTACATATTTCTCCAACAGACTAAGCCTTATCGTTTTATTAAATGCACCCACTGATTTGGTGTTTTTAACGCCATCTCCCAGATTGTTTCATAATCTTATTCCTTGGATCGATGTACACCGTTCCATTAAACTGGTTTGAAATGTAGGTCTCACAAACATGTCTATCCCCTTAAGATTGTAAAAACTTTTTCTTGTAACAAAATTTAATTGGGTTGAGGGCGCTCTCTCCAGGTCGGGGAGGAGGTCCTTCCCCAAGTGGAGGAGTTTAAGTATCTCGGGGTCTTGTTCACGAATGAG
>JARVJO010030676.1:0-11685 GCA_031762555.1 Cynodonichthys magdalenae | reverse complement strand
TGACTGACTGACGACAGGCCGAAGACAGGCCAACAACTGACGGACAACAGGCCGACGACTGACGGACGACAGGCCAATGACTGACCGACGACAGGCCAATGACTGACCGATGACAGGCCAATGACTGACCAACGACAGGCCAACAACTGACCGACGACAGGCAGATGACTGACCAAAGACAGGCCAATGACTGACCAATGATAGGCCAACAACTGACGGACAACAGGCCAACGACTGACCGAAGACAGGCCGATGACAGGCCAACGACTGACCGACAACAGGCCAACGACTGACTGACGACAGGCCAATGACTGACTGACGACAGGCCGAAGACAGGCCAACAACTGACGGACAACAGGCCGACGACTGACGGACGACAGGCCAACGACTGACCGAAGACAGGCCGATGACAGGCCAACGACTGACCGACAACAGGCCAACGACTGACCGACGACAGGCCAATGACTGACTGACGACAGGCCGAAGACAGGCCAACAACTGACGGACAACAGGCCGACGACTGACCGACGACAGGCCAATGACTGACCGATGACAGGCCAATGACTGACCGACGACAGGCCAATGACTGACTGACGACAGGCCAATGACTGACTGACGACAGGCCAGCAACTGACCGACAACAGGCCAACGACTGACCGAAGACAGGCCGATGACAGGCCGATGACAGGCCGAAGACAGACCGACGACAGGCCAATGACTGACCGACGACAGGCCATTGACTGACCGACGACAGGCCAATGACTGACTGACGACAGGCCAATGACTGACCGACGACAGGCCATTGACTGACCGACGACAGGCCAATGACTGACCGACGACAGGCCAATGACTGACCGACGACAGGCCAATGACTGACCGACGACAGGCCAATGACTGACTGACAACAGGCCGAAGACAGGCCGACGACAGGACAATGACTGACCGACGACAGGCCGAAGACAGGCCAACGATAGGCCAACAACTGACCGACGACAGGCCAACGACTGACCGAAGACGGTTAAAAATTTACTAATAAAACAAGATATAATCAGTATTTTATGAAGGCAGAACACTGAAAAACAGACTTTAAGCTGAACTTTATAACTGAAATTTCCATTCTCCATATTTTGTTTTGTATTTTCACACTGAGCACCAGTAGTTGGTCTTGACTGCATCATATGATACTTTAATCATGAAACATACTCTGCATCATAAAACACCTCATGTAGGAACAAAGCAGCTGAGAAAAACAGGATAAGTTCCTAAACCTGAGGAACCAGTGATTATTCTACAGACTAAATCAGCCACTCCGATAGTTATAAAATATTGGTGGCGCCCCCTAGATGGATGGCGCCCTTAGCATTTGCCTTCACTGCCTCTGCTTTCTGAGACAGTCTGGCGAAGGCTGAGATCAGAATTCACATATTTTATATCTTATATTCTTAATTTTCTCATTAGTTTAAATAAATCAATCAATAAATCTAAAAAAAAGCATTAATTCCATGTGTGGGGGTTGTGAGGTCATCTTAAAAAGGTAATGAGGTTTTTTCTACCACTGCTACAGCACACAGTCCGTTTGACAACAACATGTTGACCTTGAGTGGAGAAGAAGAAACAGTCAAGACTGAGTGAGGACACGTAATTTCTCCAACGAAGGACTGAGACAGAGACAGTGGACCTCCACCGTCCTGCCATGGAGGGGTCAGCTGGGAGAAAAAACCTGGATATGGACCAAAAAGAACCCCCTCCAGGCCATCTGCCTCTGCCTCGTACCTCTGCAGCAGACTCCGGTGAATGTTGATTCATATTAGTTTGGAAAAAGCACCAGTGTTCAGATTGTGATGTAAAATTAACTGCTGGTCGTATCATATCAGCCTGTTTGTTATTAACCAGGTAATTACTAACAGAAACATTCTCACTGTTTTGTATTGCTAAGAATCTCCCTCCAACAGTACAAAAAATACACATTTGTTTACCTGTTAAAAAAAAATTCTCATTAGTTTGTCTTACTTTTCTTTTTGTGTGTACCTTGAGTTTGTGAAAAGTCTTTGTTCTTCTTCTTCTTTGTGACTTTGAGATTTTTATTTATTTATTTTTGATGAACCAAGGAGAAGGACAAGCTGAACACTTGGCAGCTCACGGCTCTTTGCACAACCTTGTGCTTCATCATCCGTGAGTGAAAATCCTGGAAACTAAACCGAATGAAAGGAGATTAAAATAAAAAGTATTTCCAACCTTGTCAAGAATCTGGACTCTTGACAAAAATCACGTAGAAATCTGTGAATGCAGATCTTAAATATTCTCTATTCTTTAAAAAATAAAATAAAATCCTAAGTGTAATTATGTCATTTCGAGGTTGACACAATGGAAGTGTTTCAATCCAAGACAAAACTCAAACTTCTTTGTCACCTTTAAGATTCCAGCCTTGAGTCGAAGAGGAAAAACTGAAATATATGTTGTCTCCTCTCAGACATTTCTTTTTCAATAAATATAAAAGTAAATATGTATAAGACCATAAAAATCGAGCGTGTTGATATTTATTTTAATGCTCTGCGAGTTTAGATGTGTGTAAAAAGAAAAAAAAAAGAGAAATTCGAGGAAAGCTGGAAGAATGTGAGGATTCGAACCGAGCTCATCACACAATGTGTTTTATGAAAAGGTCAGCTGAAGAAAATTAAACTGTCACATCGCTGCAGGCGGAGCGCAGCTGCATGACAAGACAATCTGTGTGTGTGTGAGTGTGTGAGTGTGTGTTTACGTCGTTTCTGCTGCCGGGATTTAAACAAAGCAATGCACGAAGAAAGCCTCGAAATTAATCAACAAAAGATTCAGGTTTTTTTTGTTTTGTTCCTCTGGCTGCAGCTGAACAAAAAACATCAAACTTTTTGTTTTCTACAGACTGTCCTGTCTTCTTACTGGATAGATTTTCATTTTTAGTGGGAAATAATCGTGGGTAAAACTGTTTAAATCAGGTGAAGTTGGTTTCTGAGCAGTTAATTAACCAACTAACAGCTTCCCAACAACTTAGACTTTTTTAAAAATACGTGTTAATTTGAAAACGCCTTCCTCCTGTGTGAGAACTTAAAATGCCTCCCACACCTGTTAGCCATCACAGAAGAAAGCAGCAGTGGGCATTAAAGTGGATTTAAGGCCTAAAGTGGGAAACTCTCCACAACACAGAGCCCACCTGCTCACACAACACTTCCTCGGCTCATTAAGAGCCGAAGTTGTTGCATCTAAGACGTGTTTCTGTTGCACAGTAACGAGTCGGGAAGCTTTCAGGGGAGATAAATGAAGATGTAGGATTTCTCACCTGATCCTCACAGTTTGTGGAAAAAGCATTAATTAGAGCAAAATGATGAGAAGTAATTTTGTGTCTGATTTAAATCAAGCTTGTGTTGAACTTAAAGGTTTTTATTTTGTTCAGGAGTAAAAGCATCATGAGTTGTTTTTTAATAAATATATTTTAAGCAGATTTTTTTAGTTTTAAAAGTTACATTTATTACATTCATTCAGTGATTTCTGAGACTTTAACTCTTAAATGTTCCCATAAATGAAGCAGATTGTTTTAATGTTTTGACTTTTTATTGTTGATGGAAAATGAATAAAATCTGGACCCAAAGAGTTTTATTTTGAAAGTTTTTTATGTTGGACAACCAAAGAAATCCCAAAGTTTATGAAGCTTTTACATCAAGCAGTAAAAAACATCAATTTATGAAACAATTTTAACATTTGGAGGACAGGAAGTCAACAGAATCCATTTTACAGGTTTAGTTCTAGTTAAAGTTTTATTTAATCTCCTTTAGACAGAAGAGGATTAGAGACAGAGAGAAAATTATACATTTTTTTCTCCAGAGTTCCGACATCAATATCAGAAAACTGACTTTTCAATCTGAATTTTTAGTCAGAAATCTGGATAAAATTCAAAATTCGACTTTAATCTCAGAATTCTGACTAAGAATAAAGATCAGGATTCTGCCTTTTTCCTAATTTTGGAGGAAAAAAAAGTCAGAATTCTGAGGGGAAAATGACATAATCCTGGGATAAAAGACAAAAATTTTAGACTTAAAAACTAGACATTTGAGGGAAAAAAAGTCATAATTTTGACTTGAATTCAGAATACAAAAAAGATCAGGATTCTGCCTTTTTCCTGATTTTGAGAAAAAAAAGTTAGAATTGTGAGGAAAAAAGTTAAAGCTCTGGAATAAAAGACAAAATCCTGAGTTTAAAGTCAGAATTCTGACAAAAAAATTAACAATTCTGACTTTAATCTCAGAATACAGACTACGAAAAAAGATCAAGATTCTGTCATTTTCCTAATTCTGAGAAAAAAAGTCAAAATTATGACTAATATAAGAACAGGAAAAAAGTCAGAATTCTGAGATCAATGTCAGAACTCAAGAAAAGTTGGAAGAAAAGTTTGTTTTCTGAGGCCTTCTCCTCTTTCAGTTTGGATCCTAATCTGATTAGGACGCCTCCGTTTGGATGTTTTCTTGTCCCACTGAGACGAGACCTTGAAGGAGACCTAAAGCCTCCCAGGTCTGGGAACACCTTGGGATCCTCCAGGAGGACCTGGAGAGTCTCTGGTCAGAGGGACGTCTGTATTTCTCTGCTGGACCTGCTGTCTCCACGACCCCACCATGAATAGGAGGTAAAAAAAAAGAGTTTTCTGGTTTTCCTCATCCAGATAAATAAGTCAGACGAGAACAAGTGAAGCTTTCTCCTAAATAATTCTTTTTGTCCTGTCTTCTATCGTCTTTACTGTCACTGCTTCTTTTTTTCATTCAGCTTGTATGTATTAAACATGTCGTCTTGTCTTCTCTGTCTGGAGGTTCTTTTGATTCAGGGTTATGTGGGTGATTCTGGATCAGAATCCTAATTTAACAGAATAATCCCGCCTGCCCAAAGCTCCACAAACTGACCAGAAATGTTAAATAATTATCTTTTCTGTTTAATCACTTCAGATAGTTTTTCATTAGGGATGCCTTCTGGTTTTATTTAACACATTTCTTAATGTTTTTTCTTAATTTATCAATAAATCTTCAATAATAACGAGGCCACTGATCAACTTAGTGTTGAAACTTATCATTTATCTAAAGTCAAAGAATGAAAGATAGACCACAATAAATTATATTCTACCATCCATATTTAATCACAGCAGGATTTAAATAGATTAATAAATTTAAATAGAAAAAAAAATAATAATCTGTAATATGAATCACAGCTGGATGACATTCCGTAAATCTCCACAAACAAACAGTCAAAACACAACAAATAATGAAGAAATCCTCACTTTTTCCAAAGCATTACAGTCCACACAGCTCATAAAACCACCAGCAGTAAAAAATGACAGTTTTTCACTTACTTTTTGATGTATAATTTGTCCTCTTTTTCTGATCAAAGGTAATCCAAAATGGCGGCCGGAACGAAGGTATAATTCTTTCTTTTATGACATTTCCTGGCCACAAAAATCCATCTTCCTTGTCTTGAAGCACTCAGAACACTTCATCAAACACTTCAACAAAAATATTTCTTCTTTAACAACAAGTTAAATCAGCTATCTGTCCAAAAAAAAAAAACACACCATAAAAACTATATTTTCTGTCTGCTGTTGACACCACTCAGGGCTGCCACTCATTTTGTATCTCTTTCCTCACACCACAAAGCTGCATATCGAATAAAAGGTAATTTGATTGGGTACACAGCTGTTCTGTCAGAATGAAGCTCAGAGCTGATTGGCCAATTCTACAGTTTATCAATCACAGACAGTGGGTGGGACATGAGGACCTGGCCACACATTTTGTGCTCTGGAGAGCCAATAGATGAACCCAACTTGTCAAAAAAGGTGTCAACCAAAAGAAGACAACCAATCCAATTGTTTGAACGGCCTGCGATGGAAATTCAAAGTTACCAGCAGCGTGGGTCAGGCTGTAAAGAGGCAGTAAGTGACCACAAACTATGTTCTCATGTTCTAATGTCATCATCTCTCAGCTCAGCCTTCTGCATCTGTTGAGTAAAATCTGTTAAAAACAAAGTTTTTCCACATCAGAAACAGTTTTTTTCTCCTCATGAACAGATCAAACCACCTGGGATGTGATTCTTCTGTTCACCATCTTCTTGTTTTAGTTTTCTTGTTTTGTCAGAGACTATATCTTTGACTGTCTCTCCGGTGTTTGTCTCTACAGCCGGACACATTTTCCTCCTTCTGTCCTCGAAGAAGAAAACAGAAACAAAATCTCACCTCATGTCTCTCAGCTCCTCAGCCCATCTCAGCTGAAGGGTTTTACAGATAAACTGAGTGTTTGTGTTTACATTCAAGGCCTCTCTTTGGCTTTGGGAGAACTCAGTGTTTGAAACTGGAGGATGTAAAGCTCCAAGTTCATGAAGTCTCAGCATTAATTCTACAGCTGTGTTGTCCACCATGAAGGAACACACAGGTCTCTACAGGTCTGCAACTTCACAGAGAAACAAAATAATTATTTTTCTTTATTTGACAATGCAACTTTATGTTAACTCTATATTATTTAACAGAATACAATGATTTGCAAATCATTTCAACTGGTATTTAATTGAATTTAATGTTCAAAAAAATTTTTTTTTTAAAATATTCACTCATTTTGAATTTGATGCGGTTATAGGGTTACCAAAAAAAGTTCCAGGAGCAACAAAAGACAGAACGTTGAGGAATGCAAAAACACAAAAACAAAACAAAAAAAAACACCTGTTTGCAGCATTTCACAGCTGAACAGGTTGATTGGAAACTCATAGTTGGATATAAAGGGAGCATCCCTGAAAGGCTCAGTTATTCACAAGCGAGGATGGAGCGAGATTCACCACGCTGTGAACAACTGCACAAGCAAATAGCCCAACAATTTAATAACAATGTTACTTGTTTGCAAGACGTTTAGTGATTTCATCATCTACAGTCCAGAATATCATCAAAAGATTCAGAGAATCTGGACAAATCTCTGCAACTAAGCAGCAAAGCTGAAAACCAAGACTGAATGTATGTGACCTTTGACCCCTCAGGCAGCACTGCATTAACAAACACATCATTCTGTAACAGATATTAACACATGGACTCGGGAACACCAGAACACCACTGTCAGTGAACACAGTTTGTCTATCAAGTGCAAGTTAAAGCTCTATCATGCAAAAAAAAAGATATCAGCAACAAATTTGGAAAGTGTTGCAGGCATCACATTAAAATTGAGTTAATATTTGCAAACAACAAAGTTCATTGGTTTGAATATTAAATATCTTGTTTTTGTCGTGTATTTAATTGGGGTTGAAAACGTAAATCATCGTATTCTGTTTTTATTTATGTTTAACCCAACGTTCCAGCTTCACTGGATTTAAGGCTGTATTTGTAAAAACCAAAGTAGAACTTTACAAGATGCTCAAAATTTCTCATTTTAGCGCAGTGGGAAGAGAAGTTCTCATAAAATTATGACTTATATTCTCGAAATTTAAATAAAAATCTTTTAGTCTGGCCCTTCTCAGCTACTATAAAACAAACTTTATTATTTGTAAATTAGAGTAAGTTGTAGCCATTTTTGTGTTGGGAAAAATAGATTAGCTGCACCTGACTCCAAATTCTGATTCATTAGATATTTTGCTAACAGACAGACAGGGTTGACATCAATGTGTGTGTTTTCTGATAAAAATCATCAAAACAAACAAGCAGCACGTGATGTTCCTTTAAGAGACTCTTTAGATTTTTGAGCTTTTTTAATCCGGGTGGTGCCAAATTACGCACGGAGGCGTTAGGTTAGGTTAGGGTTAGGCGTAATTTGCGTAATTTGGCACCACCCCTCCTCCTCCGCCCCCCTCCGTCCTGCGGCTCAGTGGTTCGGTCCAGTCTGCGCGCGGCAGCAGCAGCAGCAGCACGTTCCGGCTCCACAGAACCTCAGCCCTGTTCCGGAGCTGCACGCGGAGCTTCTCTCTGTTTGTCTCGTCTCTGCAGCGTCTTTCCGGGGTTTCTCCCTCCGGTGGTAGGTCACTGTTCCTTCTGCTGTCTCCTCCTCTTTATGTTTCTCCTCTTCTTTTTTTTGTAAATAAGATTTTGCATCTTTTGATTTATTGAACGTTTTTATAATATTTCTCTTTCCTGGAGCGCTTCTTGCGTCGGATCAATTTTTGTTTTTTATTAATCTTATTTTCTTCTTGATGTTTTTTCCTTTTTAGTTTGATCTTTTTTGTTATTGACTAGTTTGACTTATTCTTTCTTTTTGTTAAGGAGACATTTTTTAAACTTCCTGTTTGCTCTGTGTGATGATGAAGATGATGATGGTGTGACTCGGACAGCTGATTAACAGAACTCTGAAGGACTTTGAGATCTCAGAGGATCTGGGTGAGTTTCGTGTCTGGATGTGTTTTGTTGTCAGTTTGTGATGCAGACCTGCAGCAGCTCTTATTCTGACATCAGCAGGTTGATGTTTCAAGCTTTTATTTTCTTCTGGCTTTTTAAGAAGTTTGGGTTTATTTTGAAAGTTGGACCAAATCGCTTCACATCCACAGAAACTCAACTCCCTGATGAACTTCATCATCTTTCAGATCAGAGGCTTGAAAAACCAAAACTTTTTTGCTGTTTGCTCATAAATGCGATGTTTCTGTTCACACGTGGGCAGAAATGATTCTAAAAACAACTGCCGGTTGTGTAATAATTGTGAGTTTTGTTAAACATACAGACCTAAAGATGAGTTCAAGTCTTTTCCTCCACATCCAGTGTGAAAATAATCTCTTTAAAGTCTTGGTTTGAGTGTTTCCATCATTAACTGAGAAATGAGTCAGTATGTGAGCTGCATCATTAGAGCTGATGGAGGGTTTAAAACAAAAAGAAAGAGAGAGACTCCCCCGGCAGCGACTCCCACACCGAGGGCTGCGAGGCTAAGTGGTGTTGAATGTTTAGTGAAGCTCTGGTTTGTGTCAGGATGCAGCTCTGGACCGAACCTCCCGGGTCAGAGAGGTTCTGGATGATGAGACGACCGAGGCTCGGTCCAAACAGGATTGTGATTTCAGTTTAAAGACTTTAATGTGGAATATGATCCGTTTACCTGTATTCTCCGACTCTTTGGGTTCTTTAATCTGAGAAATAATCTGAATTAAAGACAATAATCTTGGTTTTTTACTTACATGTTGAGCTAAACTCTCATTACTGCTTCAACCAACCAGCAGGAACACCGATGTCACAAAATCCCAAACAAGGATTAAAATCAAAAAAAGGCACAAACATGTTTCCAATTCAACAACTGAAGAAGCCTTTTTTACACGACTCAAACACCTGCTGCTACCTGCAGACGTGTTCTTCACGTGTTTCTTGTCGGTCATGAAACCCCTGAAAGTTGACGCGTCGGATCCTTTTTGGCAGCTGTCCCCCTGCAGCAGCAGGAACAAGCCGCTTCACAGGTTGTCTTTTTAACAACGCAGTTTTCTTTGTTGTTTGTCTTTGAGTTTTCTGACAGCCGAGCTCATGAATATGCTTCTCTGCAGCCGACTGACGGCTGAGGTTTTTGGCTGACTGCTTGTTTTCTGCTCAACTGAGTCACTCGTCTTCGATCTTCCATCCAGTGTCTGAGTCAGCATCTCTCCACCTTCTCAGTTTTATTGTGCTCTCTCCGGCTTTGCCAAAATGTTCAGCTGCATTCTCATTAATGGAAATTGCCCGACTTTGCTCCTTTCAGTCAGGAGAAGTTGTGATGTTTGGAAACTTTGCCTTCTTCCTGATTCAGCAGAAGCAGGCGAGGACCTTCCTCTTCAGCCACTCATCTGCTGCTCTTCTTTTTTCTTTTTTTATTTCTATCCTCATTTGTTTAATTTGGTAGGAGAGTAAGAACATTATTTAGGTCTTGTCTTTCTGCAGTAATCTCCTGCAGGGTTGTTTAGTCTGCATAAATGATTAAAATGTAATCATTTTCCAATTAAATTAAACAAAACTTTAACAAGAACATTCAAGAAAACTTGTCTCTTGTAAGTTCAGACCCAACATTATGACTGAAAAACACATATTTTTAATATAATATAATAAAGAAGCAAATCTGAAAGGTTTAGGATCACAGTGCAAATATAAACCAGGCCTGCTTTATTAAATGTAAACACTTTTAGGTAATAAATTGGAAATTGCAATATTTCAGAACTATATAAACTGAGCACAAAAAGTAGAGAAATGAGTGTTTGGTAGATTAGTTCTTTGTAACAATGCTTTTTGTTAATAATAACGTTGGACAGCCTGTTCATTTCCATTTTAAATGGTGCCACATTTGTAAGGAACATGCATTTGTGTGATGAGCAGTAGAGCTGACTTTGTGGGTTGTGCACCTAGAAAATGACCCTAAACGTCTCTGTCAAACCGGGCATCATGGCCAATTCTCTAAATCGATTCGATTCATAAGGTTATGAATCTATTAGTCACAGTTTGATTCGATTCAATCTGCTCTTAAATAATGAAAATGGTTCAACTGTGTTGCAAAATACAAATTCACTTTAGTTTTCCTCTTCACCACAAACAGGGTTTAAGGGCAAACTTGTAAATTAAACAATTTAATCTTGAAACAAAAGGAATGGCAGGTGACATTGTTGTTGGATGCATTCATTTAAAAAAAAAATTAAGAATAATTTTCTAGTTGAATAAGACGGGATGGAATAAGGTTGCAGGAGAAGGTGGGGGGGGGGCTAATATAAGTATACTTCTGCCCTCTTCTTTGAGTGTATCAAAACTGTATATTTGTAATGTTTCTGTTACTTTCTGTTGTTTATTAAAACTTATTAAAACAAAAAAGAAAAAAATGATACATTTCATCACTGTGGATTTCATCAAGATGTTTCTTAAAGTTTAAAAATAATAATATTGGTAAAAAAAAACTAAACAGTTTTGTTAGAACTTTACAAACAAAAGTCTCCATAGTCTCTGTTCTCTTTAAGTTCTGCAGAGAGTCAGCTGATAATGTCATGATTCCTTTCTGTTGTTTTGCTCCAGATAACTTGTCAGAAGCTAACGTTAGCGCTGAACGTCAACAACCGTTTGCAACCGGATGTAAACATACGGCAAGCCAGGAGTGACACAAAATACAGAAACACACCTCAGCTTCCTCACACACAGGACGCCGTGGAGAAAAACCCATCTCTGCCCTGAGAATCCACATTCACAAATTTAAATGAAATCGATCCAAGATCGATTTAAATACATTTTTATAACCGAACAGCTTATTCTTCTGCTGGTTCCATCCAGGTGCTGCCAGTCATAAGAGTTATTGCCAAGAAACATTGTTACAACAAAGAAAGAACTTACCAAACACAAATCTCTAAACTTATTTAAGTTGCATGAATAAAAGTCTTTAAACTTGATAAATTATCTAGTTTCCTTTGATAATCGTCAACATCAATCAACTAATCTAACTGGAAAATTAGAGGTTTTGTTGAGTTTATTCTTATAAACCTTTGATCAAATTAAACCCCAACTTGGTATTTTAGTTCCTCAGGTTGGTTCAGGTTTTCAGTCGACCAGGTGATCCTCAAAAAGCACAAAAAACCTGAGAAGCAAATTAAACAAAACACTCCTTTGATTCAACTTAACTGTAAAAAAAGCTGTTTTTTCTCAAAATGAAAGCTGTAATTATGAATGAATGAATGACTTTTTTTATTTCAGACAATTAACAAATTTAAATAATAAATAAATCAATTTCAGAA
>JARVJO010030675.1:0-11687 GCA_031762555.1 Cynodonichthys magdalenae | reverse complement strand
AACATCCAGAAAAACTTTATAAAGAGAGAGAGCTGTTATAATCTTAAGGGGACAGAGATGTTCAAAAAATCTAAATTCAGAACCAGTTTGAAAGAACGGTGTACCTCTGTACAAGGAGTGAGATTGTGGAATAATCTGGAAAGTGACGTTAAAAGTGCCAAATCAATGTACAGGTTCAAGAGAATGAGAAAGGTTGGACTGTTGAAAAATATGAAACAAATAGTGTACTTATATAAATTGTTGTTCTAGAGGATTTGATGTTTTTCATTTTATTGTTTTGTTGAAGATTATTATTGTTTGAATTTTTACTTGAGAAAAAAAGGGGCAGATATAAGAATTTTTTTCTTCTCTCTGCTGCCTTTCATTTCATTGTATTTTCTTTTCTTTTTTTCTTTTTATTGTACATAGAATTCATTTTGTTTTTAAGAAATGAAATGAAATGAATAAAGTCAATAATAATAATAATCTAAAAACATGGGAATGTGGAAATGTAGCATGATCTGGGCAGGGCTGTGGAACTAAGGCATGGCAAACAGATGTAGATCAGAACACATTGTGTCTCCACATGAAACTTTGTTGGCACAACGCAGGTTTCACAAACATTTTATGAACTTGGTGTAAGTGTGGAGGCACAGGGAGGGGTGTTGATGAATGTGACAATTCTGGTGAAAAAAGCTGTTCCTCATCGTGTTAGTCCATGTCCTGAGTCCTGACGGTGCAGTACCAAGTCCTTGATAGTAGTGGGACAACTTGGGATACCCCAGGTAACTGTTGTCCTCACAGATAGACCGTGCTCTTTCTTGCATGAGCTCAGAGTACAGAGTCCAAGTCTGAGAGTTCAGCTCCCACAATCCACTGTGTGGTCTTCACCACTTGTCCTCTTTCCTGCGGCTACTGCACCATACAGCCTTGGCAGAAGAAGCTCTCTATGGTGCTTGTGTAGAGCATTGCAGCTGTGACATTAGACCGGCCTGATTCAGCTTCCTCAGGAAGAACATCCCCCTCTGGACCCTTTTAATCAAGCTGAAGGTCTTTAGGGTCCATGTTAGATCACTTTCTTATTGATAAAGTAAGGCAATGGCTTTGTCCAAATTCAGGGACGGGGCCGATGGATGTTTCTATCCCGAAATGCATCACGAGCTGGTTGGGAGATTATTTTGCTTGTAATGGTGGACGAAGCAAGAGTAAGGAGTACAGTTTGGAATAAACATCTGGTGGAACACAAATTTAAAATTTAAAGCGGTTGTGTTGTTGGATTTTTGTCATTTGTATAGACATGTTTTTAAATATTTTTGTCAAAAATCGTAAACGCATTTGTAAGGCAGATCCATTAGTTCTTCATGTTTTGCCTCTAAGCTAATTTTGTTACATTATAATATTATAAATATTAATATATTAATATTTTGCTATTTTCAATTTATTTTTGAACTTCATTGCTTCTGTTTAGCGTTGTCATGTTTGCAAGGTGACAGGACATACAGTATGCAGGGGTAAGGGGTGGGAATAAAGCTAAAGGCTAGACCATCCAAATTCACGGTCACTTTCTTCCGGTCTTCACGGTCAAGCAAGGACCCAGTCCACCCAGTCTAAGTGGGCCGGCTCCTTCGTAGGACACAGCCAATGACTGTGGCTCCCCTGGTTTTTCAGAAGACTTTAATGACCTTCTTGGTCTTGGAGTTGCGGGTGAGTTTAATTTTCACTAAATATACATATTTTTAAAAATTTGACATTGTTACAGCACAAAGCTGTAAGTTTATTTAAAGTGTGAATAAAAGTGAATTTACGGAGCCCGTCTGGTGACATGGTAGAAAAAAAAATGATCACGTGGCCACGAGATAATTTTCTGCACTCTGCAGAGGTTCAATCTAAAAGTATAGCCTAATAATTCAAAGATTAATGGGCTATTTTTGAGATTACATTCAAAGCCCTAGTTGAGTGTCTGGAAACAGATTTTTTACTGTGTTCCTGAACGTTGCAAAACTCCGTTCAGTCACGTTACACAATATGAATGAATGTGGTTTATCTTTCACTTAAATACTCCCATTCAGGTACGAGTCCTTCATAACAATGTCTAATTGAGTTTATTACGTGAATACAGACTGTTTATGTGGTCAGAGACCTATTTGAATGTCAATTCGTCCCTAGATTAAAATAAAATGAAATTAATTCAAACTCTTCCATGTTAACAATCGTCTCTGCATGGAAATTAATGCAAAAACTAGCTATATTATTGCTTGGGAACGCGTTATTATCACGTGGCCATGTGATAATTTCTTTTTCCCCCATGTCACCAGATGGGCTCCATATGAATTTATGATTTTTTTTTTTTTTCCATCTGCTGAAACACAAAGACAAAACATTTAGCAACAATTATAAACTGCATTCACCCTCTAAAACAAGACTTTTTCAATTCACAGCCACATGATAAAAACGTGAGAATCGTTTCTAGACTCCAAAATGGTTTTTAACAATCCACTACAAACTATTTCAGTTAATTGTTTAAATAACCACAAACTCGTTAAAATGTAATCAGATGTTTCAGAGCAAATAAACCAAACCAAGTGAAGTGAGTTACTGAAAGAATGTTTGTGTGTGCGGCCGTGTGTACCTTAAGCATGAGTTGGTATTTTGTGATCCTCTGAACCGGCTTCAGTAGGTACGCATCCAGAGACAGTTTGTGGTCCAGTTTCTTCTGGCATTCCTGGAGTCACAAAGTTTCTTCATCAGTTAAAAAAAAACAATGAAAAAACTTTAATCTTCTAAATCTGTGGAGTCTGACTGTCACAAAAAAATATATATATAACAAAATGCTTTGAGTGCTTTAGGACTGAGCTCCTGACCTCCATCATCAGCATTTACTCTGACGACAATTTTTGAAGATTGTGTGTGTGTGTGTGTACATGTTTTTGCTACCTGGTGGGGATGGTTTTTAACCATTTTCCCAGTACACAGCCTAATGAGGACCCACTGTTCCTTATGGGGACAAAAGCTCGGTCCCCATTGGGGCAAATATCGTTGGTGGGTCAGGGGTTTGATTTAGGACTAAGGTGTGAATTGAGTTTTAAAACATTTCAAGCATGGAAAACAAAACAAAACAAAAAAATGGTAAAAAAATAAAAAGTGATAACAAAATTAACATATTTGAAAAGAAATGAGAAGAAGTAAAAAACATATTTTATTCTACCTTTCTCCAAAGCTAATTTTAAAAACTTATAAATTATTTTTTTTCCTTATTCAAAATCACAATTTCATGAAAACTGAAACAACAATCTGTTTACCTACTAAATTCTATAATAGCAGAATATATTCATAAACATAAATATACATCTATATACAGTGTATAAACATACACACATAAATGTATTCATACAGACATATATACACAGCCCCAAACGTCTCCATATATGGCAAAAACAAAACAACAACAAAAATAAAAAATTATAATCAAATACACTCAGCATCCCTATATCTTTTGAAAATAATATTTTTATGCCTCTCCTTAAATTTTTTTTATGATTGGACAGTCCCTAAGTTCCACACTCAGACAGTTTCACAGTTTTACTCCACCAACAGGAATACAAAAGTCTTTGTGAGTTGTATGAACAATCCTTGATTTAACATTAAACTGACCCCTTACATGATAAGTTCCTTCCCCTTCAACAATTAGTTTCTGAATATTACCTGGTAATAATTTGTTTTTTTGCTTTAAATGTTAGTAGTGCTGTTTGTAACTCTACAAGATATGTAAATTTGAGTAATTTTGACAAAAAGAATAATGAATTGGTGTGATCCCTATATCCAGCCCTGTGAATTATCCTTATTGCTTTCTTTTGCAAAATGAATAATGGTTGTATAACAGTTTTGTAATTATTGCCCCAAACTACTGCACAATTATTTAAATATGGAAGAACTACAGAACAGTATAGAATATGAAGTGATTTGTAATTCAGAACTTGTTTTGCTTTATGTAATAATGCAATTCCCCTTGACACTTTGTCTTGTACATGTCTGATGTGAGATTTCCAGCTTTTTTTTTCGTCAATTATTACTCAGAGAAAATTCATTTCAGTCACCCTTTCAATTTGAAACCCCTCTAAATGAACTTGCAATTCCAGTTTAGCTCTACCATTCCCAAAAATAATGAATTTTGTTTTGCTTAAATTTAATGACAATTTATTATTTTCAAACCAATTTTTTTTTAACTCTGTATTCATCCTATGTTCCAACAATTGCAAGTTATTTCCTGAGAAAAATATGTTTGTATAATCAGCAAATAAGACACATTTCAAAAACTCTGATACTTTACGTAAATCCTTAATGTACAAAATAAATAACTTAGGACCCAATACTGACCCCTGGGGGACACCACAAGTAATGTCCAAACATGAAGAGCAGTGAACACCCATCTTCACAAACTGCTTCCTGTCACTAAGATAACTCTTCACCATCTCAACACAATGCCCCTGACACCGTAACGTTCTAGTTTTTAATTAAAATGTGATTTATGGTATAAAATGCTTTCTTCAGGTCTAGAAGTATTCCAACTGTGTACTGTTTTTGGTCTATTGAGTTAGTAATTTCTTCAATTGAGTCCATTAATTTTAGATTTAGGGTCAAGTATGTACTAAGGTGGTTAGGTTTAGGATAAGGGGTCAGGATTAGGCTAGAGTTACGGTTAGGTTTGAATGGAATTGACTGAATGGAAGTCAATGCAAAGTCCCCATAAGGATAGAAGAACAAACGTGTGTGTGTGTGTTACCTGAAAGAAAGGGCTGTCTCCACACTGTCTCCACACCACCTCAGAGCGAGGTTTATTCTGACAGTATTTCTCGTACACCTGAAGTTCTTCTTTCTGACAACATAAAAACACGTTCGTGTGACCAGTCGCACAAAACTCAGTTATTTGTTTTTATTCACATGACAGCAGCTGAAACTGCAACTTTAAAAGTGAAGCTTTGAACACTTAATACATTCTTACACATAACAGAAGTCTTGGCAATGTTTCAATTTCTACTTTTTACTAAGTTCTTCCTTTTTTTTTCTTTTTTTTTAAATCAACACTTTTCCTGACTCATTGTTACGCAACACAGGGATTTCTAATGGTCGATTAGCTAAAAGCTTGCTGGAAATCTTTCAGACAGCTGTTATTTGTGACGATGACTTGTTTATGGATTGATTCATTTGATGACTCTTTTGTGTCACAATCTCTTTCTGTGTATTTTGTATTTTGAGTGTTTTATCTTGATTTTCTCCTTTTCTGTTTCCATTTCTGGTTTCTCTGTGATTTCCTGTGTTTTCTGTTCAGTTTCTCCTGTCTGTTCTCTGCTCTAGCCCCGCCCACACTCACCTGTTCCTCATCTATCCTCCAGGTGTTATTTTCCATTTGCTCCCCATTAGTGTATCTTTATATTCTGTCTCCATGTCGTCAGTTTCTTGTCGGTGCTTTCTGTGGTCTGTGTGTGTCGGTTATAATCACCTTCATGTTTACTTCCTCATGTAAAGACTTTACTTTTTATAAATAAAGTTTGTTAAAGTACTTCAGCATTCAGTCTTTCATTCTACACTTCAACCAAACTTTATCTAATATGATTACAAGTTTTAGTCCAGTCTCAGTCTCTGAGATACACAGTCATTAATTATCAGAAAATCTACTAGTCCTGATAACTTAAAACCATGTTTTATAAAGTAAAGACTGACAGCTGATTTTATTAACCACTTCTGGCAGATCATTTTAACCTCTCTCTCTGGACATGAACAAGTTTCCTTTTGTCTATATTCTTCCACGTTCAATTGGATACCCTCACTTACAGTCCCATATGCAGAATCACTGTCACTTGTTCAGTGATGTCACTGAAACAGTGTTTCTGACATGAGTATTAGTACTCAGACGGCCTGTTCTAAAGATTTTCATATACAGAAACACGTGCAAACTTGATAATGAGCAATCAAAGCTGATCTATTACCTGTGTGCACCGAGGATTGTGTCTGTTAAATGAGCAAAATAACATAATCTATCCTTTGAGTGTGTTTGTCTTCAAGAAAATGCAGAATATACTGTATGATGATTATAAGAATGTAGGGCTGGGCAATAAATCAATGATATATATCATGATAGACACATGATCAATATCAATATAAATTCTCTGATAGAATGTTGACAATTTCCCTGAACTCCAATCGAGAACTGCACGGCATTCTGGGGGATAGGCAGAGGAAAGGCTTTAGCTGCTCAACCTTTCATGGCCCAAGTTGGTGGCATCAACTAACTCACTCACTCATTGGTAAGCTAACAACCTGTTGAGTATCATGTGCAGTAGCAGTCTCATGTTTCTGCTGGACTCTAGAGCAGTGGAGGCGCGTTCTCTGCAGTGACAAATCTGGCATCTGATGGATGAGTCTGGGTTTGGTGATTGCCAGGAAAACAGTACTTGTCTGACTGCATTGTGCCAAGTGTAATATTGGGTGGAGGGGTTATTATGGTGTGGGCTTGTTTTTCAGGCCCCTTAGTTCCAGTGAAAGGAACTCTGAATGCTTCAGCATACCAAGACATTTTGGACAATTCCATGCTCCCAACTTTGTGGGAACAGTTCGGAGCTGGCCCCTTCCTCTTCCAACATGACTGTGAACAAAGCAAGGTCCATAAAGACAAGGATGGCAGAGTCTGGTGTGGATAAACTTGAATGGTCTGCACAGAGTCTTGACCTCAACCCAACAGAACACATTTGGGATGAATTGGAGCGGAGACTGAGAGCCAGGCGTTCTCGTCCAACATGTGACCTCACAAATGCATTTCTGGAAGAATGGTCAAAAATCCCCATAAACACTCCTAAACCTTGTGGACAGCCTTCCGAAGAGTTGGAGCTGTTCTAGCTGCAAAGGGTGGACCAACATCATATTAAACCCTATGGATTAGGAATGGGATGAAGCTCATATGTGAGTCAAGGCAGGTGAGCAAATACTTTTGGCAATATAGTGTATCTCAGGAGTTTAGTTTTAGTGACATTTCTGCTGCATAAATTTATGTCTGCAGATGGCAGCAGCATTTACATTTTAGAATTGTTTCACAGTAATCATTTAGTGGTGGGTGGAAGGTATTGTTTGTTATGTCACTATCTGGAACTTTAGCTGTAGAGATTACAGTTTTTATCTTACTGACCCTTCTCAGAAAACAGGTTCCAACCAGCTCTGGTTTCTCTGCACAGTTTTCCAGCTCCAGAAGAAATGTCCTGCAAGGAAAAAAATAATTCAACAAATAAAATAATGTTGTTTTTTATGTAAAGTGTTTTTATTGTCTCTGCATGAGTAGATTAAACAAAACAGCACTCCTGCTGTCTAGTTGGTGTAAACATTTAGATCTTTGTGTGTAAAAATGCCTCCAAACTAAAGTCATCTACACCATATTAACATGAAAAGCCAATAATTATAATCAGTCATGTGGAAGTGTCACTAAACAAACAACTAAATTTATTATCTATAACACAAACAAATGATCTGAATGGGAATAATTGCAGATTTTTCATATTTTCTCACTAACTTTTCCAGTCATACTCCAGGAAACTTTCTCTATGTTGTATTTGGTGAGTCTTCAGCAGCTAAAATATCATTACGTTGCATCTGTGTGAGGATTTATCAGAAAGGACATCAGATTACTGAGCCTAAAGAACCTGTAATCTTTCCATCTAAATCTTTGGCCTCATATTCACTTTTACCTCCATATTTGATAGAAATTGGCAGATACACTGTAAAACATTGCCATAAAAATAAATTCATAAATACTAGATTATATTCTGAACCTTCTCAAATTAGTGAAATAATCTGTCAGTGCAGTAAGAAAGTTGCACTTGGTAAGACTTCTTGAAATAAGAAATTCCAAGTTAAAAATATTAATAATTGAACACCTTCTGCTCTTTCTTACTTTATCCATCTCAAAACGAGATCAAAAATACTGTTTGTCTGGATATAAGATTTATTAAATGGACTTTTTTTGCAGCGTAACACTGGGGAAACAACACTTTGATGGAGAACTTTGTATTGTAATTTATTAATTATTAGACATCTAAATGATATTGTAAGTTATGTAGCTCTGTGTGCACAGCTTCACGTCATATATTTACCAGAATTGATCAAATATTGACTGAATTTTCATTCAAATGTGTTTAAAATACTATTTTTAATTGAGGCAATAGTTTGTTACAATGGTTACGTTCTGACAGTGTGGTTGCTCTTTGAATTCAACAGAAAAAAACAGTTTTTAAACAGCTGTAAAAGCATAAAAGTTGTATAATACAATATGTATAACTCGAGGAGTTATAAAAGGCCAAAGATCTGACAGATGAGGGGAGAGTTCAAAAATTATACAGAAGTTTATATAGTTACTAACAATTTATACCAACAAAGCAAATAAATGTAAACTTACTTATTGTGAAAGTCATATATCTCTGGCAGATTGCCAAACAGCACGTCCTTTTTGTTCTCCAGTGACGAGGGGATGAGGTGGCTCAGCTCCAAGTTTCTCAGCTCAGTAAAGTAGCCCTGAGGAATCAGTTAAAACATATCAGGTTTTATGGCAGATTTTTACCCGAAGATCATCTTATGAGTAAAACTGTTGCATTAGAGCGATTTAAATCTGTGACTAGGACGTGGTGGTGTGTCCAGGTACTCTATATCCTGAACAGGACGTAGAAAATCAACCCAAAACAAGAGAATATAATGCAGCTCTCTGCCTTGTTTGGTCAAAAACTGTTTTTATTCGTGGCAAAACATGATTTATGACTGAAGAAGTCTCTTGGAGGAGAAACGAAACGTTTCATTAAAAAAAAAGAAGCTGTCCAGAGAACCTACTTATTTTTCCTTTTGAATTTTTTACCTGGATTACTGAGATGCATCAGGACATGATTTATGACATTTTGCTGTAACATCTCACCGTTTGGTTTAAAACACGCTGGAGAAAATGGTTTCATTTCAATGGAAATAATTCATTTAGCTTTGTTTATTGCCTAATTTGTACATATTTTTATATTTGCATGATAAGTTGTAAAACCAATTCACTAAAAATATTTGTGGTTTTCACAGTTATTTTTTTTTCAACTCGGGTTTTATAATTTTTTTAATGATTTTAGGTCTGCTGTGTTGATACAATAGGTCAAAATAAATGAAGAAAAAAACTTGAAATTCACACAGGGGAGGTTGTGTTGAACAAAATGACACCACACATGCATTTTTAAGGTGAAATATGAAGGTAAAATCCAAAAAGTCCCAAAATGTCCAATTTCCCCTGGATAACATAGGGTTAACAGCTCTAAGAAAAATAACCATTAAGCTTTCTTTTTCATATCCAGAACTGAACCAGTTCCAGGTGATACACGAACAGTAGAATTTGTGTTGTTTTCAGTTTTGCTCACTGCAAACGGTGTTTAAGAGCCTGTTAGAACTAAGTCCTCACGAGCTCTAAACATCAGCTCACAGTGTCTCTTTTTATCAGTGAAAAAAGGGGTGTGTGGAACAAACAGGAACAATAGGTTTCAATCTTCAATCTTATCTCTGAGCTCAGCCGTGGGTCAGAATGTTAGAGAGAACATTCTCTACTGTGCCCGGGGTGCAGTGGAGCTTTGCAGGCACAGATAGAGACAACTTCTCTATGAGTAAGCATAAAACACAGGGACTTGGATTATACAATAACATCTGAGTGAAACATAAAGATGTAAGGCTGATAATGTAAAAACTCTAACAGGGACCCTCCAGGCCTTTAGGGTCAGGAAAAAAATGCAGGGTCTTTAAAGTAGAAAGTCACGCCTTTTTTCCATCGCATATGTGGAGCAGCAGGTCATCTAAAGGGGTTAACCCAACTTTTATTGCCAATCAAAGGATTCAAACCTGCAACTTCCTGATCACAGGCTCAACTTCTCCAACAGCTGCACCAGCAGGAGTTGTTTAAGCAAGTTATTTCAGTGCCAAAGCCAAGGATGATTACTGTACCTCCATGATGCTTTGCAGTTCTTCCACATAAATCCTTTCTGATTCAATGAGCTCAGCCATGATGAGCCTGTGAAGAACAGAGGCACAACTCAACAAAAGAATCTGAACTCAACACCAACAGTGAAGTTCTGACGGAGGCCCCATTCAAACTAAAGTGTTGGACTGTCTCAGAACAACACACGGACGTTTGAAATGAAAAAAACTGAACTGGCTCACGAGGAAGTCTGGTATTTTCACTTGTTTGTGTTTTATATTTCCCCAAATTTCTCCAGAAAAAAAGTTGTTGATGCTAAGCATTCTGGGACAAGAGTCCTAATTCATCAGTTTGTCAGTCAAATTAGAAAAAAAAACGGTGCTGATCGAGAACATTTATATTGGAACCAGTTTGGAGGAAAAAAGTCCCTGACAAGCTGAAGCAGGACTGTAAGGGAGACGTCGGTCTAATTTTATTACGACTGCATGCACTAACACAATGCTCCTGTTTTCTGTGCTCTGCATGGATAAGTACTTCTGTTGATTTGTATCATATTACACGTGACTTAAACTCCTCAGGATGGGAATTATTTACTGAAGCAGCACAGTCAGAAAAGACACAAAGGAGGGAAGTACACATTGTGAAACTTTTTTTTGGACATAATCGAACAAGAAAACAGGGATTGACCAGCTTACATATTTTACTGCTGAAAAGTTTATGAATTTATGTATATTAATTAATATTGTTGTCCACTGTAAACTAGTCCTTGAAAGCTATCTCAGCCTGAAATATATCTAATTTAAACGACTTTTTATCATTTTAGCTCTTTAAATGCTCTCAAAACCTCAAACAATTTTCCAACGTTTTTACAGACAAGTTTTGAAATGTCAGCATTTTGTTAGTTTAGTCCCACAATCCTATAAGTCTTTAGAGAAGATAGTTGATGGATGTTTAAGTTTTTGTTAGGGCTCCTCTTCATCACTTCTACAGAAATGTTCCGGTCTAACAAGGACATGATGAGGATCCTCCCACTTTGAACCACCTCACTCCCTCAACAAATATTCTTCCTTTCACTCCGGGATATTCAGGCCAGTCAGGTTAAGGTAACAAACATTTAATACTTGCTCCAGCTGAGTAATGTTGCATCTGTGAGGGGATAGGTGAAAACTAGAGGAAGTTGTAGAAATAAAACCAGAAGAAGAAATAAAAAAAAAAAAATGGAAAGCAGACCAGAAGATGCTCAGCTGAGGAGAGTAGTGGGCCTATTATTAAAAACAACTGGTGAGTCAGCAACATTTTTCTGTGTGTGTTAGTTTGTGTGTATGTGCATGTGTACTTGTTTTTGTCCTAATATGGTGGAACTCCATTTTTTGGTTGGGGGTTTGTTTTAGGACTAAGGTGTGAATTGAGTTTAGGTTAGTTTTAGGATCAGGTAGATCCCTGTGAGGTTAGCCTTAAGGTTGGTGGTCTGGGTTAGGCTGTAGAAAATATTGGAAATGAATGGAAGTCAATGAACGGTCCTAATACGGATAGAAATACAAACCTGTGTGTGTTTGTGTGTGTACTTGTATTTGTTACTTTTTTAGGACCATTTCTGGTATCCACACCAACCTTGTCAAGACCAGTAGTCCTTATGGCAACTAAAGACCAGACCTAATATGTAGGGGTGCAACAATATATGTATCGATATCGAACCGTTCAATACAGTGCTTTAGGTTCAATACACCCTTGTATCGAA
>JARVJO010030674.1:0-11693 GCA_031762555.1 Cynodonichthys magdalenae | reverse complement strand
GAAGTCTTTAAAAACCTGTAAGAGTCACCTTTCTTTAGTGACAATTTATTTTGTTCCTGTTACTCTTGTGTTTGGTATCGGGAGCAAAATACACCCAACTGCCAGGATTGTAAACCTGTCTTTGACCAGCATCATTCCTCCTCTGTTGAATCCAATAATTTATGTTTTTCAAACACAGGAAATAAAACAATCTTTGAAGAAACTGATGAGGGTAAGTTGTCAGTCTAAAACTGCCCCCCGAAAATAAAATTTTCCAGCATTTTCTGCAAACACAGAGCAAATATCATCCCTACTTAAGTCTAGTAATTCAGATTTGTTCAGCTGTATTTTCTTAGTGAATATTATTTGTTTTTATTAAAGTTGAAAAAGTTGGGCTGATTGTCACTCCTTATATCTATATCTTCTAAAATTCTGTTAACAGACAAAGTTCACCCTCCTTTAATGATAGAACAGAGGAAAATACAGTTGACTGTGAACAAGTCCTATATATATTTATATACAGTTAAAAAATCCAGAGGACAAAATACACTGAATTCTACAAATAACAGTTTATTGTTGGATAGACATTCCCAGAGCCCCGTTTCAGAAAGCAAGTTAAGTGAAAATCCTGAGTAAGTTCTGGGGTAACTATGTTCATATCCTGGGTTTTCGGTTTCAGAAAGCCTGATAGCTGTTATCCTGAGTTAACTTACCCCCACAACTTACTCTGTGAACCAACCCTGCTCTGTAGCAGGATTACTTGAACAAATCCTGAGTTTGTCTGACTCTTTAGTTGAAAGTTGCACCAGGAAAGTGTCAGAGAGGGCGTGTCCTTTTCTGTAGGGGCCTGTAGTGCGCTAATACTCCGCAGAAATATAGGTCAGGAGAAAGTGACAATTAGACCTCTTGTCATTTCTGGATGAAAATCTAAAAATTTTTATATGTTTTTGATTGAACAGGTTTCAATTGTTTCCTTCAAGTACAGCTTGTAGCTGTTTCACAGGAAGCTTTAGAGACAGAAAAACAATAAAATTTCAGTTGCATTTCTACTTTCTTATGAGGTTATGATCAAAGGTTTAAATTCTTAAAGCAGTATATATTTTTAATGTATATATAATTTATTTTGTTTTTTAAAATGAATAAACTTCTGGAAATAAAAAATATTTTATTTTTATTTTATTTTTACAGAAGAAAGTTGAGCTCCAGAGGTAGATGGAGCCTCTTCAGGACTTTTAGTGAAAAATTAACAGTCATTCTGATTCACAATAAAAAGTTAAATAAACTTTAAACCTACACTGTTATGAAACATCAATATGCGCCTGGATCTGCTCCCTCTCTTTAGCAGAAAAAGTTTCTTCATCATCGTCATCCTCTGATGAAACACTAAACTGAGTTTACTGCAGTTCATTGTAAATGGAGGTCAGTCCAAAATAAAACAATCTTTGAAGAAAGTGATAAGGATCAGAGGTCAGTCTAAAATTGCAGGAAAAATAAACTTGATTATTCTATTTCTGTCACGCCAGTTTCTGCACGTCATTGCAACAGCTTCATGATGTTTACAACCTGGAGCATTGTAGCCGGTTTTGTTCTAATAATAATTAAAAATAGCAGCAACATTATTCAATATTGGTTTTGGAAAATGGCAACTCAGAATAAAAATGAACCTTCGGACCCAAAAAGTATGTTTTCTGAAGAACTGGAGCGATTAAATGAGGTGATGTTTCAGCTCGGTAAAATATCCCCTAGTCATCCTCACATACACACGTCAATGTTAGGCTAATTTTTTACTAAAATGTGGTGTAAGCCAACTAAAGAACACAGATTGCAATATAAGTTCTTTTTCAGCTTACCTGGGCAGACAACGACAATGTTTGCATCCTTCTGAGTGTTCGTATTTTATATTTTATATTCGTATTTTAGTGATAATCTTATTAGTCCACTGTTAAATTCCCTTTTGTTCAGAAAGCTATCATCCATAAAGTGGCTCGCACAAATATCTAGATTTTTTTTTCTTGGAGGGTTACTTCCAAAAATGAAATAGAACCATGTCATTTGAATATAGATTTCTTCAAAGGCATTTTTTTAATACAAAAAGGACTGGACTGAGAAGTATTATGAGCTCAGTAGATGCGCAGTTTCACCAGTCATTTGCTAGTTATTGCTGCCGATAGCCTGCAGGAGTCGTGAGGGAGGTGTGCTCTGTGATGAGGAAGCTCAGCTTGGAGACACAGCCCAGAGGAGAAGCTGCTACTTAAAGGCAGTTCTAAGGCCAACCAGCTGTTTTTGTTATGTTGTTAAACAAAGGTTAATAATCTTAAAACAAACTAATTTGAGTTGTGCATGTGATCACATTGATATCATAAACATAGGAAGTCCACATAGAGTGAAACCAGGAGTGAACAGATTCACAGGAGGCAAAGTACAAAGGTAAGGGATTTTATTTAAGGGTGCAGTGGTGATGATCAGGTCCAGGCTGTAAAATAAGTTTGCAGGTGAGTAAGAGATCTTCTGTGGAGCAGGCAGGTTAGTAATGCAGGATTTGGTCTTACAGATTGTCCAGGAGGTGAACAGCACTGAGAGGAGGGTAAGTCCAGTTACAGGTGAGGTGCAAGAGTTTGGTTCCAGGAGGCGGCTCAGGTGAGTATGAGAATATTCTTCAGACAGAGAAGCAGGTGAGTAGTGATGGCAAAACGAGGCTTTTTGAAGCATAGATTGATTTTGAACCATGGTGTCATAAAGTGATTCACTACCCAAAGCTTCATTCAAATCCTTTGGGTGACATCTGGCAGTAGCGATTGTAGCACCAAATGAAGCCCTGCAAATGTGATGCGTCTCTTGTGTGTATAATAATACCATAATAACACTTTTGTATGTATATTTATATAGTTGTACATGTTTTTTTAGTACCCCATTCAAGATTTTGAGTAATTTATCCTTAAGACAATAATAAAACAATGTTGTAAAAATTTTTGGTTTGTCAACCATATTGTCTTTGGGAGTGTGCTTGGTGTACTGAGTTTTTTTGGACATTGTGCTTGGTGTATAAAAAGGGTGCTTGTGTTACTTAAAGTGTTTTTATTCAAGAAAATTAGTTTCTGCACAGTAGAAGGGTTCAAACATTTTTGGACAATTTCTTCAGATTACGTAAATCAATTAAGTGAGAATAATAAATTTAACCAAAAGACAAAGTTAGATGTCACAGAGTGACTTTATAAACTTTATACACAAGCTCCTTCCCCACCGGGTGACATTCCATGTCACAAGAACCAGCTTTAAAAAGCCAGGGTCAGAGTACCATGGAGCCCGACCTCAACTACATCCCCTTATGACATCATGCACCTGACTTGTATGACCCCTACTGCAGGTGGCAGGCCCATAAGAAGGTCAAGCCCATGTAGCTCATTTGGACTGAGCCCGACTTTACACATAGTTAGAGACCCAGTCACCAGGCACTCACTGACAAGCTCCTTCCCCAGGCCTGGACCCTGGTTTAATCACTCTTTGTCTGGCCTGTCACCTAGGACCAATTTGGCTTAGGAGAGCCTACCAGGGGCAATTGCTTTTGCCCCTGACAGCATAGCTCATAGGATCAGGAATTTCATACCTGCTTTTTATCCTGACACTACAAACATTCTCATCGCATGAGTATTCAAGAAAATTGTTTAAAAACTGTATTTGACTGATAATAGTTAAGAGTGGGTTAAATAAATAAATAGATTAATGCTGGGCACGTTAATGCGTTATTAACGCGTTAACGCAGCCGACGCTTAACGGCAACAATTTTTTTAATGCGCGTTAACGCAGTTTCTTTATATTTCTCCCTCTGATCTCTGTTCTCTGGGCTGCCTATGCAGACGCATACACACAGACACACACAAACCCAGTAGTCGCTGCAGGGAGGCGGGATCTTGATCACTATTGTCTTTAGACAGCCTTCATTGCACGTCTCATCCAATGAGAATCTTTGTTGTTGCTGCTCACATGCATAACTCAAGCTGCAGCCGGTGAGGAAGCCTGAAGGCACCGGATTCTTCAGGGTATTTTTAATTTTAAAACTTTTCCCCGATGACCGCCTGAATGAAGTAAAGTTATCTGTAAGCTTTGCAACGTGGGATATCACTTCAGTTTAAAACCAGGGTAAACAAACTGAGGGAGGTTCTGCTGACCAGCATGTGGGAGAAAAAAGAAAAAAGTAAGACTGGGTTGCTTTGCCTTATTTGTTTAAAGTTTTTGAAAAGGCATTGTCCCCTTTTTTATATAAAACAGTACCTAAAATGCTCTAAACATATTCGAGTCAGTTAAATTTTGTGCAGAATAATGAAATTAAATTAAGAATTCAAGGATTTTTTGTCATTCCAAATTAGTATGATGAGGAATGAAAAATAGATGAGGCTCCTGTTGTCATGAAAAAAAAATACAATTAGCAATAAGAAGTTAAAATGAAAAACAAAAGAAAGAATGTACAGTGTGTCACACATGTATTGCAACATACAAAAGTACACATTCAGCCATAGTAAAGTGATCGTTTAAAAAAAATAAATAATTGAAATTAATCGCGATTAAAAATTTGAATCTATGCCCAGCACTAAAATAAATAAATAAAAATGACTTGCATTGCAATGGCCAATTTACACTTCGGTTAGGAACGATCAGGAATGATCTGCGATCATTGGTCAAAATAAAACTTTAGGAGCAGAGACAAAATGGGTAAATGTAAACTCCAGCTAAAGTGGCCGTAAAACAAGTAAACCTGGCTGCAGCTTGACAACAGTCAGGGAGGTGGAGGATTTTGCTGTAATGTGGACAAAAGAGCTGAATCGGTCACCATGTGTAAAGGTAAGCCAGTGTTGTGCTAACAGCTGTTTAGCTGCTGTGGGAACCCAATTGCTTTAGTTCTTGAATAAAACTATTAACACAGAAAGACGGAAATTTGTATGACCAAGACTGTAGCCAAGGCGTGTTTACATTTACGTTTTATGTTTTCTCAGTGAGATTATTTTCACATATTCATGCTTAATTTGAAAATCTGCAATTTTCAATTTTGCACAAGATTTTAGCGAAATAAAGTGAGGTGATGAAACTCGAGCTGGAATACCCCCTGGCTGCAGAACTCCATATTTATTACAAAAAGAATATTGATGATGAGATATCAACTTTGTGTTGAGTTGTAAAAAATCAGTAAACTAAAGAGCCCTGTAATAACTATGTTGGAAAAAATATATTTATTACCTCTCCTTACAATACAAAGGACTTGCCTCAGGCTCTGGTGTAGGGAAGAAAATACCCCACTGCCCCATTCATTTTGTGTAATTTAAAGTGTGTAATTTTGCACAGATTCTCAAGATTGGCAAGAGCAACATGATTGGCAACACGTTATGATTTTGATCACCACAATAAAAAGTTTCAGGCTCTGGATTTGAGTTTGTCAGGTTGTATGTTTTCATTACATATTTAGAAAAAATATGATTGTGCTTCTGCTTTCAGATATTAAATTCCTCTAAAATGTTAATGTATATAATTTCTGTTTATATGGGCAAGAAAATATTTTAAAATTATCCACAGGGACTCTACTGAATTATTTGTGTATTTCTTATTAGGAAATTGATATCAAAGCATTTAAAGCAATATTGAATCGAATCACAATCTAATCAAATTGTGAACCAAATAATTGAAATTGAATTGGATTTTGAGGATGTTAACAATACCCAGCACTAATAATTAGTGCATTTAGACTACTTGTCTAAATGCTATGCTTTGTTGCCCATAGAGCTGCTTGTTTTCCCACTCCTGCCTACGAACGGCAAAGTTCATGTGATGTAGCGCCTTGTTGCAAAGTTTTGACTCAGGGGATCAGATGCATAAATTAACTTTCACAAGTCTCTCCAGTTAAAGGTTGTTCAAGCTTCACAATTGTTGGTGTAGCTTTGCAGAGATAAGCTCTGTTGTCTGTGTCAGCTGGACACATCAAGAAGCTTCACAATTATTTCACAATGGACCTTTTCAACTCAGCTCTCGGAAGAAATATCACATTTATTCGTCCTTCTTTTTTCACAATAAGTGGATTTCTTGGTATACCTCATGGGAAGTATTACTATGTGTTTCTATTTTTTGTCTACATTGTTTCAGTGCTTGGAAACACGGCTGTTATGGCTGTAATATATCTGGATCATAATCTCAGAACTGCAAAGTATGTTGCTGTTTTCAACCTGGCCTTTGTGGATCTGTTAGAGAGCACAACTCTGGTGCCAAAAGTGCTTGATATATGTTTATTCAATAATTTCAATATTCCCTACAATGACTGTTTGACATTTCTTTTTTTCTGCTATACTTGCCTTTCAATGCAGGGTTTTAATCTGGTTGTTCTCTGTTATGATCGACTGATGGCCATCATGTTTCCTCTGCACTATCAAACAAAGGTTACCAATAGGGTAATATTTTCCTTGATTGGTCTTTTCTGGATTTTTGTTGTAATTGCTATTTTAATAACAGTTGGTTTTGTCACGAGACTTTCCTTCTGTGAGTCTGTGGTTATTAACAGTTATTTCTGTGACCATGGTCAGATTTTCAGACTTGCATGTAATGATAATTTTCCTAGTTACATAATTTCTCATGTATTTCCATTTCTTGTTCATTGGCTTCCCTTTACAGTCATCTTGTGCAGTTATGTTTGCATTGGCTATGCTTTGACTAAAGTAGCCACAGCTCAAGAAAGAATGAAGGCCTTTAAAACGTGCACAGCTCATCTATCATTAGTGGTAATTAATTTTATCCCAATGTTAATCACATTTACCATGGGTGGAAGCATACATCCAAATGCCAGGATCATAAACCTGTCTTTTAGCTCAGTATTTCCACCCATGTTAAATCCAATTATTTATGTTCTTCAAACACAAGAAATCAGATCATCCTTGAAAAAAATTTTCAAAATGAGGAATCAATCAAAAATCATGTTTAAATGAAGGTGGTCTATAGTACTGTTGAAAGACTTCATCATGTCACTGTAGTATGAGTTGCTGTCAGTGTTGTTATAATTGTTGTGGAAGATACCAGATAAAAACATCTCTTTACAGTTTATACAGAGAGTTTTATGATTTGAATAAAATTTGATAATGAAAACATTATATTTTTTAATAAATGAAACTATATGAAGTAAAATACTAAAATAATTGGATTTATTGGTGTAATTCTTGTAGAGTGTTACTATGTCTTGCATCTTTTTGTTTTTATTGTTTCAGTTTTTGAAAACACAGCTATACAGTTATAATTGCAATATAAATGGATCATAATATGGTTGCTCTCATATGATTGACTTGTGTTCATCATTTTTCCTCTTAATGATCTAAGAAAAGTTACTAAAAAGAGTTATGTTTTCTTTAATAATATGTTTCTGCCTCTGTGCTATAACTTTTAATCTTAGAAAGATATTGCTTTATAACACAAATTTTCAAACTGTGGGGCGTGCCTCCCCTATAGGAGGCACCAGTGGTTTTGGAGGGGGGCATGACATGAATGAGGAAGTGGGGAAATATTACATTCACACTGCATGTCTTAGATTCTTTTTTTTTTTGCTCAGATACTTCTTTCTGTTGTGTATCACATTATCAATAAAATTTGACTTCCTTCAGACTTCGGTATGAGCTGTAACAGTTCAGAGATGGGGGGGGGGGGGCCATCAGTGGCAACTTGTTGTGCGCAAAGGAAGTCGTCACATGCAGCAGGCTTTGTTTGAAGAAGTAGCCACACATGCTATATTTGTTAGCTTGTGTGATTCTGAAGTTCTTGTGCAATTACATGAGATTAAATTATTATCTAACATGATTGTTAGGTCCAGCGTTCACATTTAATTTTGCCTCTTGATGGATTCTCTGGCGCAGCCTTTATTTTTGTAGCAGAGCTTGGAGAGGCAGGTAAAATAAACTTAGAATTATGACCCGAACGCACTAATATTGACATGGTCCAATGCTAATTTAGCATCATCTGTTGCTTTTCAGAGTTCTGTGCTTGAAACTCCCATCAGGTTGGTAACATTCTAAATTCTTGGATCGAACCAATCAGCTCACTGCTACCTCAGTGACGTTACATAAGTCAGATGAAATGAAACATTATCATTCAGCATTATTCAGTCACTTTGTAACACATCTGACAAGTTACACATAGGGCCAAAAACAACCGGATTTGAACCACATTTACCTGCAGAGTGAACGTAGTCTAAAAGAAAACAAGAACAGTGTTGTGATGGGAGAAGATTAAAAGCAATATTTTTTTTTGTAAGATGTTTAAAACTTGTAAAAGAAGAAAACAAAATAAAAATTAACATTTTTAAAATATAAACTGAACATTAAATATAGGCACATTTTAACAAAAAATTATTACAACATATATGTGTGTGTGTATTTTTACTTTGACTATTTCCATGTGTGTGGGAGAGATATGTGGATTTTTTATTTTATTTAATTTATATATTTATTTATTTTTTATTTTTTGTGGGGGTGGGTGTGGGGTGGGTAGGGGCAGTTGTTTGTTTGCTGTCTCATCATCCCAGCATCATTCCATGTCTGTTGAACCTAATTGTTTATATTTTTCTCAAACATAAACAAAGGAGGCTTAGCCTGGCAGTGTGGACAAAAAAAGTCTGGTAGCAGCTAATCTTATAATGCAATGGACAAAATGCTGTATAATTTTTTATTTTGTTAGAATAACAGTTTCTGACTATAAAATACACATTTCCTCCTGTTAGGACATTGAATCTGAAGTTAGTTTATGTATGTTGACATTTACATTTATAAAGGAGCAGTTTAGAATGAATCTCAAAGAATTTTACAATTGCTTTTTATCCTGAGACTAAACATTCTCATTGCATGATTGTGAAAACTGTTTGATAAATTTTCTTTGACAATAGTGCAATGTTTAAACAACTTGTTAGGATAAATAAATTCATTGTTGCCCATAGAGCTGTTTGTTTTCCCACTCCTGCCTACCAACAGTAAAATTCAAATGATGTAGTACCTCCATTACACATTTTTGACTCAGGGGATCAGATGTATGAAATGTATTTCACAAGACTCCCAAGTTAAAGGTTGTTTGAGC
This sequence comes from Cynodonichthys magdalenae, assembly GCA_031762555.1. NCBI lineage: Eukaryota > Metazoa > Chordata > Actinopteri > Cyprinodontiformes > Rivulidae > Cynodonichthys > Cynodonichthys magdalenae. The sequence goes on along the minus strand of JARVJO010030674.1, from coordinate 2,627 downwards.
TTAACAGCTGTTTGTGAGATAAGCGCTGTCGTCAGTGTCATCTGCACACAATTGAGAGGCTTCACAATTATTTCACAATGGACCTTTTCAACTCAGCTCTTGGAAGAAATATCACATTTATTCGTCCTTCTTTTTTCACTATAAGTGGATTTCTTGGTATACCTTATGTGAAGTATTACTATGTGTTTCTATCTTTTGTCTACATTGTTTCAGTGCTTGGAAACATGGCTGTTATGGCTGTAATATATCTGGATCATAATCTCAGAACTGCAAAGTATATTGCTGTTTTCAACCTGGCCTTTGTGGATCTGTTAGAGAGCACAACTCTGGTGCCGAAAGTGCTTGATATTTTTTTATTCGATCACTTCAATATTCCCTACAATGACTGTTTGACATTTCTTTTTTTCTGCTTCACTTTTCTTTTTATGCAGGCTCTTAATCTGGTTGCTCTCTGTTATGATCGCCTGGTGGCCATCATGTTTCCTCTGCACTATCAAACAAAGGTTACCAATAGGGTAATGTTGTCTTTGATTGGATTTTTCTGGATCTTTGTTATAATTTGTCTTTTAATTGCAGTTGGTTTTATTACCAGACTTTCCTTTTGTGAGTCTGTTGTTATTAACAGCTATTTCTGTGACCATGGTCAGATTTTCAGACTTGCATGTAATGATAATTTTCCCAGTCTCGTTATTTCCTATTTTTTTCCATTTCTTATTTATTGGCTTCCTTTTGCAGTCATCCTGTGCAGTTATGTTTGTATTGGCTATGCTTTACCTAAGGTAGCCACAGCTCAGGAAAGAATGAAGGCCTTTAAAACGTGCACAGCTCATCTTTCATTAGTGGCAATTAATTTTCTCCCAATAATATTGACATTCACCATGGGTGCAAACATACATCCGAATGCCAGGATCATAAACCTGTCTTTGAGCTCAGTGTTTCCACCCATGTTAAATCCAATTATTTATGTTCTGCAAACACAAGAAATTATATCATCCTTGAAAAAACTTTTCAAATTGAGGAGTCAATTTTTAAAAAAAATTTAAAAGAAAAATCAATCAAAAACTTGTTTGAATAAAAGTTGTCTCAGCTACTATTGGAAAAACTTCACCATGTCACTGTAGTATGATTTACTTTGAGTGATGTTATGATTGTTGAGGTAAGATAGCAAATAAAACATCATGTTACATTTTGCACAGAGTGTTTAATGATATGAATATTTATTCAATACAATGTTATAGAATGTTTTGTTTACCTTGAAAAAGAATCAGTTTATTAAAGTAAAATATAATAAATTAATTTATTGGAGAAATTCATGTAAAATATTACCATGCCTATTCTTTTTGCCTATATAAAAATATAAATATTGTGCTGTATGTTTGGTGTTGTAGTGTTAAGTGTTATTTGTCATGCAAATTTCTTGCTTTAAACATCAGTGTTAACTGTTGGTGTCCACCTGTCACAATATGACATTTTAGATAAATTATGCCAACCTATGACAACCTTTTGCAACTAAATTAATAAAAGTTATATATTTGATCTTTGTTGAATTAGTTATTATTACAGTATGTACATGTCAGAAAGAGGCTTCTGGTTTTTAAATTCCAACCTTAATGTAGATATCTCCAAAATATTAATAAGTTTACATACACTGCCTGGCCATGAAAAAGTGTCCACCTGGATTAACTAAGGTTTACAATGTGGGGTTGCTGCAGTTGGTCAGGTCTGGGTTCAGCAACAGCCTGTGCTCAAAGAATGAGGTCAGCTGATTACCTGAATATACTGAATGACCAGGTTGTTCCATCAATGGATTGTTTCTTCCCTGATGGTACGGACATATTACAAGATGACAATGCAAGGATTCATTGGGTTGGAATCGTGAAAGAGTGGTTCAGGGAGCCTGAGACATCATTTTCACACATGGATTGGCTCCACGGAGTCCAATGAGAATTTTTGGGATGTGCTGGAGAAGGTCAGACTCTACCATCATCAATGCAAAATCTTGATGAAAAATTAATGCAACACTGGATAGAAGTAAATCTTGTCATTGTAGATGCTTATCCAAACAATGCCACAGATAAAATGTGTGCTGTAATCAAAGCTAAAGGCGGTCCATGAAAATATTAGAGTGTGTGATCATTTTTTGGTGACGACTTTTGTTTTGGCCATGCATTGTATATATGTCCATCATTAGCTTCCCTGGTTTCTTTGGAATAATGTCAGCATCAATCAGAAAAACTTATTGATGGATCACCAAACAATACCAGAAAAAACCCCCAGCATGGAATGTGTACAAACTGGAAAAACACATGCTAAATAATTAAATAATGTTTTAAAATAATTAATATTTTGTAGTGATATAAAGTGTAAATATTATCAAATCAAAAAATCAGTTGCTTTTTAAAGGTATAATAAAATTATTGAAAGGGTTTTACACACTGGAAAACATAATCCAGTAGTTTTTGTCGATTGAAGACGATTTTCATTTTACACAAAATATACCCAAGGGACTTAAAAAAACAAACATTTAAACCTTGTCACGCCTTATCAGACCAAAGGAGAACAAAGAGATGAGTTGAGAACAGAAGCTCTAACAGTGCTCACATCTGCAGCTCTGTCTGTGCTGACAG